>LBNU01036704.1:0-21292 GCA_014162995.1 Artemisia annua | reverse complement strand
TACTTGTTTAGCTTGAACTATTTCTAATTTACCATCCTTAAGAATGAATTCTCTACCCGTTGGTATCCAAACACAATACTTAAGATAGTTCCTAGGCGTGAGACTATTAGTGGTGTTCCTAATTCTTTTAATTAGACTACCAACAAATCTAGATTTAGCACTAGGTCCTTGCGAAGCATTCTTCTTAGCAGGCAAAACATTCACATTTGTAGAAACATTTTCATCACAAACACCATTAGATAGACATTCCTTGCACATTAAGCAAACAGAGTCATTACATGCATTAGAAACAGTACTTTTGACATTACATTCAGATGAAAGATGTCTCTTATTACAAAGCGATAAATTCCTATGGAGTTCTTTTACTTCTTCAACTTTATTCATGCTACTACTCTTAGAGACAGGCGAGACTCTATTGTTCCTTGTATTGCTCCTAGGCTTTAGTCTGCTGCTCCTAAAGGTGCTTGCTAATCCTGTAGAAGGTAAGGCACACGCATTAGGATTTATATTGTTGTCATTTTTAGCATCCCTAGATTCTTTAGAATTATCCTTTATGCACTTGTCATTTGTCCTAGATGTGGAGGCAGACGCAATAGTGGGACTAATCCTAAAAAGACCAGGTGCTATAATGATGTACGCGGGATTGCGACCACGCAACAGGTTTTACCTCTCAAGGGATCTCAAGAGGCTTACAATCCCACCAGGCAGTGTACCTGACCGATGTAGTATAGTGTAGTGGTAAGTACGGGGGATTGATCGTTCTCCACAGGGAATAGTGTTCGTTAGGTATGAAAAACTACTCTAATTAGGTCTAAGGGTGAGGGAAGATTATTTTTGTATTTTTATATTTTCTAGAAAGCAAGTAAAATCTCGGGTTGAAGGATTGGGCGGAATTAGTTGCTAGTCAAGTAACCCAAAAACTACTATTGCAAATAAAATAAAAATAACTAAAACTAAGTGGTTGTGAAACTTATATGGAGACAAATGTGTTTACTTAGATTTCCTTACCCCCTAACTATCTTTTACCGGTTAATTAGTGTGTATTAATTGCGTGGATGACGGGTGTATTCCTTAATACCAGTCGTGGGGTGGCGTACGTACTTCCCCAACTCTATAAGCTCCTACTTCACTCCTATGTCGAGCCTGCTAGAAGCTCCTAACATGGAATCATTAGAATTCGCTCATGCATTAAATACAACCATAAAAACCTAGTACGCATTGGTTCATGTTTCTTAAGACGTTCAAGCACGTTACCATATAGGAGATTGGCCAGTTTTCTTAAGCCTAACATCGATAAACATTCATCTAATACAATTAATAACACACCAACAACAAGTAATCAATAGTTAGGTTTCATTAGATCTAAGCAAACACAAGATAAACCTAGCCTAGCATGTTAATTGAAAGACAAGCATAAGATATAATTAACCAACACATAGACATATTGATTAATTTGAATGAAGACTTATCTTTAATTGAACATGGAAGGATCAAGGGTGAAAAACCCTTGAAAAAACATTCAAAATCGTCTAGGGTTTTGTTCCCAAAAGTTGCACACTTAATGAATGAAAAATAGAAAAGTATTTATAGAGAATACACTCTGACGGCGTCAGGATTTAGGTGCTGACGCCGTCAGCTCGCCGCCATTAGGGTTCTCGGATGGCCTAGATCCATGTCTGACGCCGTCACTTGTAAATATGCTCTGGGCCGTCACTCTTTAGCTTAACACCTGACGGCCTAGGATTATTAACTCCTGACGCCGTCAGGTGTTATTTCCATGTTTTCTTCTTAGGGCGTCACGTATAGTCTGAACCCACTCCTTTGTCATAGTTGGCTGACGGCGTCACCTTGTGACTCTGACGCCGTCAGGAAGGATTTCCAGCATGCTTTTGAGACTTTGGCGTTTTCTTTACTTTATGCTCCAAAAACGTCTAAAATGATGTGTTTTCCAGAATTCTTCTCAAAAAATTACCTAAAATGACAAAAGGAATGATTTAGGGCAATATTTGATCGTATTAACTCGAATTAGGGCTTAAATGACCCCTTAAAACGGGTACACTTTTCACCTCATCATATAACTTTTGGTGTTTCGACAACCGCTTTTCCTTTTTCAACAATCATTTCACTCACATTATTCTTGGGCAAGGGTTGTGGAGTGACTGATTTTGTCAAATCCTTTTTCTCATCGACTTTTGGAGCAAACCGGGAAATTGACATTTTTGGTTTTACAACCGTTTTTGAATCATTTGGTTTCTCCGAAGTCGATGGTTTTGCAAACTTAGTATCGACACCCTTTCCTTTTTGACTTTCTAACTGAGCCCTCAAAAGATCATTTTGCTCTTTCTTGTTCTTGAAGGCACGCTCATACGACAGTTTGTCATACTTGCATTCCTCGTTTTTCCGATCAAGTTGTTTAAAATATGACACGTTTTCTTTTTCAAGTTTAATAAGAGCATTTTCATATTTTGAAACAATTGCGGAGGTCTCAGCTCGGAGTCTTTCATCGTCTTCAACAGAATATGTTCGTAAGATAATAGACATAATATCAGTAGACATAACTGCTTCGAAGAGAGAATCATTTAGCTTTTCCAAAACCTTCATGTTTTCACGAGTTTCATTAGCTTCCTTTACTAGGGATTTGTGGTCCTTGACAAAGTCGGCCGTTTCTTTTACGAAAGCTTGTTCAAAATGGATTACCCTCGCACTGATGTTATACAGTGGGATAGTAATTTCGTTTTCAAACACCTTTTTCTATTCGTTATGAAAACTTGAGTGCCAGTTGTTAATACTGATTATAGTTTCAGACTTAACAATCTATTGAAGTGTTTCAATTCTCTTTTTGACATCATCAAGAATGTCTCTAGCCTCACTTGTATTAAAAGGGTTGTTAGAGGACATTTGTTCTATGTTTGAAAGAGATTTGGAAACAACTACGGGTCTAGAAATTTCTGGGCTTTTGGGGAAAGGTTTGGAAAGCTCATAAGCTTGTTTTTGTAGAACAAAAGTAAAGCCAGAAAGTTTGTTCAATTTGTTGTAATCAATAGGTTTCAAATCAGGATTCTTTCGTTTCATTTTGGTAATGCTCTCTTTGACCAGTTGTATCATTTCCACAGAATCACGGGTAATGATAGGATCATGCTTAGCAAGCAAAACATTTCCATTATACAAAGTATTATGTGCTTCCTGAGCTTTCTTGAGATTACAAGGAGTTTTGTTACCTAGAGCCATTTTGTGTTTTGTATGGTAAATCGGATCAGTTTGATTAGTGATCATGTGAATAGTTTGACTCGAGTGACCCGTTTTAACCAACAAATTTTCTAGTTTTTCTATCATATGTTGTGACTCTATGATTTCTTCCAAAAGTTTATCTTCTTTCTTTGCAAAGTCCTTTTTCAACTCATCCATTTCTTTTTCAAGATTGTATAAGCTGATTTTTGTTTTGAAAGTTGGTTTTGCAAATCAGAAATTTCCGTGTTTAAGGATTTTATTTTCATGTGTGAATTAACATCAAGTGTATCAAACTTGATTTGCAGACGTTTTTCCCTTGAAACAGAATTTTGAAGATTAGTTTCTAATTCAGACAATCTTTCGGTATGAAATTTAAAAGCTTTAACGTGTTCCTTGTAACTCTCAAGCTCAGTGGTCAATTTAGCATTCGCGGCCTTAACATCGCGATTGACCTTTTTCACATTCTCAAATTCAATACTACAATTATGCATTAATGATTCTAATAAAGCACGTGTTTCCTCATCATTCTCAGCATGCTGTGAAACTAAGCCTCCACTATGATTCATATAGGGAGTTGCCGAAGTAATACTACTACAACTTGGCGTGTCCAGGTATGTATCATAAGTGGTTGCTGGAGTCTCAGAATGCTATTCCTCATGAGGGGACATATCAAATATATCATTATTGTTNAATGATTCTAATAAAGCACGTGTTTCCTCATCATTCTCAGCATGCTGTGAAACTAAGCCTCCACTATGATTCATATAGGGAGTTGCCGAAGTAATACTACTACAACTTGGCGTGTCCAGGTATGTATCATAAGTGGTTGCTGGAGTCTCAGAATGCTATTCCTCATGAGGGGACATATCAAATATATCATTATTGTTGTAAGTATTGTTTAATGGTACCTCAGATACTGCATTGGTGTCATAAACAGGAGGTGCATCAGAATCTGTGTCGTACTTAGTCTCCTGAAGATTTGCCATGAAGATGCAGTTAGCGTCGATATCCTCTTTATCTTCCATATCATCCATAAGAGCCATGTAGTCATTTTCCTCAGCACTCAACTGGAATCCTGCCTCTTCCTTTTGCGCTAGCATCAATGCTTTCTGCAGATACGCTGTATCCGTCTTTTTCGGCTTAGTAGGACAGTTCCTTGCTATATGACCGACACCTTGACAGTTGAAACACTTAACCAAATTTCCTTGATTCACATTCACATTACCATAATTCCCACCAACTGAAGCTGCAACATTTCCAACCTGATTACCCATTGCCTTATTACTAACATTCTGACCCCGCTGATTTCCAACAAACTGACCCATCTGATTCCTTCCATACTGACCCATCTGATTCCCTGCATACTGACCCATCTGATTCTGCATATTCTGATTACCTATGTGAAGTCCAGTAGCATATCCTTGCTGATTCCCCATAACTCCAACCATGTGGCCTCCATTACCCATATTGAAACTCGGTTGAGCGATCTGCCTGTTGCGAGTGTTTGATGAAATCCTTTGGTTGTTGTTTGTTGGNGATTTCCAACAAACTGACCCATCTGATTCCTTCCATACTGACCCATCTGATTCCCTGCATACTGACCCATCTGATTCTGCATATTCTGATTACCTATGTGAAGTCCAGTAGCATATCCTTGCTGATTCCCCATAACTCCAACCATGTGGCCTCCATTACCCATATTGAAACTCGGTTGAGCGATCTGCCTGTTGCGAGTGTTTGATGAAATCCTTTGGTTGTTGTTTGTTGGTGTAGAATAGCGTCCTTGGAATGCCTTTGATAACAGAACAAATGCTTGTGTCAATGCAGCAGTTGATTCATCATTATCAGTGAATTCTGGTTCTTGGAATTGTGGATATTGTTGTTGTGGAATGACTTGTTGCTGTTGTGGGTAGAAGTGTTGTTGGTAGATAGGTGTTGGTTGTGGAATGTATGATTGTTGCATGTTGTTGTGAGTGGAAGATGATGATGATGGTTGATGTGTTGTGGTCACTGGTAGAGGTGTTGGTGTAGTAGCAATTAATGCGAGAGGATCATGATTCTTTGCCAATCATTCTTTCCTTACTTCATTAGCCTCAGCTTGGTTTTGTTTCAGAAAATCATAGAGTTGATCATAGTTCACCTGATGTAAATCCTTGGTCTGATTGACAATTGTGACATATCGTCCCCATTCTACTGGAAGGCTGTTGATGAACTTGATGTTTGTTGCAATTGTTCTTGGTGTCAACTTGTTTCTGATTAACTCATTCATCAAAGTGCAAAACCTTGTGTAGTAGGATTCAATATGTTCACCTTTAGAGGATTTAAAGTTCTCCCATTCTGTTAGAAGCTTGTTCTCAATATCTTGTTGCCCAATTTCTGTTCCATGACATAGTCTTCTAACTCGTTCCCACATATCAAAAGCAGTTTCATAGCTGTCGACCGCAGCAAAGATCTCTCGTGGTAATCCGAGTTGGATTAGATGCATAGCCATATCATCAGCGGCGATCTGCTTCTTGTCTTCATCTATGTACTCGGCTTCTGTTTGTTCATGAAAGGATGGGAGAGTAGGAGGTGTTGCATTTGGATTACCTTTATCTTGAACTTGTCTTGGCTTAAATAGACCCTCTTTAATGGATTTGATCATGAGGTTACCATCAGTCTTGGTTTTGATGTAACGAAGCATTCGGCTTGTCCATGGAAGATAACCACCTTTTTCAAGCATGGGTGGTCGATTTTCGGCACCGGCAGCATGAATATCTTGTTGAGTTGCCATTTGATTCGATTCAAAGTGAAAAGTTATTCAAAGGATCTTTTAAGGTAACAAAAGGTTATTGTTGTACGTTATGTTGTTTTGATGAAGTTTGATCTCAGTTATGCTTACTTGATAACGGTAGTCGATATGCTTTTGCAATTGGGCTTTAGTCGATAAACTTGATAACTTGGGCCTTATACGATAGTGACTGTAAATGGGCTAACTCGATATCAAGTATTGTGGGCTTACTCGATAGTAAATCTGATAGGATTACTCGATGTCACTAACCTTTGGGCTTTACTCGATAAACTTGGTAGTTGGTCATACTCGATATCACTTTTGCTTTGGGCTTACTCGATGTAACAGACTTGGGCTAACTTTACTTTAACGCTTACTAGATAGTATATTGAACTGGATATTTAATGTAACTTAAGAACTTTAAACTTTAATCCTTACTCGATATACTAATGTCTCTCCTTACTCGATAATTTGAGACACAAGTCTTTACTCGATAAGTTGAGGAAAATTTGGCAGAGTTTCGGTTTAGAAATGATCGATGAGAAACCTTACTCGATAAATGATAAGGGTGAACCTGCCTTACTCGGCAAAAGATCTTACTCGATCAAACAAACAGCCACTTACTCGATGTTTAACTGCCCTTACTCGATACTTAGCACAGATTACTCGATATCCCTATTTTTAGGGAACCTTACTTGATATTAGCCTTACAAACTCGATACTCCATATATCTAGGTACTCTTACTCGATAAAATACGTTCTAACAGCCCAAAAAACGTATTTTAGCCCTAAAAAGCTTAAAAATCACCCAAAGATCAAACCTTTTCAACACAAAACACTCTAAAACAACCTAATACTACCCCTAGGCGAATGATATAACTTGTTGTACCGTAGAACAACCTATTTCACTTAGTAATCTTGCGTAAAACCTAGAGAGAGAAAGAGAGTAGAGAGAGAGTGGGAGGCACTTCTAGTGTGTGAAAAACATAAGCATATTATTACCTAGAAGAACAACCAACCTCAAATGTAAGGTTTACAAGAGTTTATATAGTGTCCAAGTCTAGGGCATCACTCTACTTTAGGCTTATACATATTTGGCCCCTAGACTTTGGAATAACATGAATACATGAACAAAATAACTTGAAATGATATACTATCGCAACCTATTACATGACATAAATGACCAACACTTTATATAAATAAAATACATTGCTAACAATGTACTCTAGTGGGGCTGGAGAGATGTCCCCCACCGTCCCTGATTTGTTATCGACTACTGCTATGATTATGATTTGTTTGCAGGGGCGTATGGATGCATCCTAGATTTGATTGATTGATTGATTGTTTGATTGAGACTACTATATTGACTACATGGTTATATATTACATTGTTTGGTGACTGGGTATGCGTGCATTGCAACCCCTCACATATTGGGAGTTGATCACTCCATATTGGGTTACTATTGGATTGGATTGTATATTGATTGGGCCTGGGGTAAAATACTAATTCTACATACATTACATCTTACACTTAACCTTGATATCTTTTGATTACCCATATGACACCATATGTAATCCATCTACATATTCCTTTGATTATTCCTAACTCTATTGTATTGCTTTGTTATTTGTTGATATCTGTTCACTGAGCTTTTTATGCTCAACCGCTTTCTTTTCCATGCGGCAGGTTTAGTAGGAAGCTGGGTTGTGGATGAGAGATCTTATTTTGGGCTTAGAAGACTTCACCTTGATTAGCTACTGGCTAGACTTAGAAATGATTAGAAGTAATTGATGATGGGCTTAGTATATTTTATTTGGGCTTAGTTCTTTAGTGTTGCCTTTTGTATTTTGTATTTTGTTTAGTTTTCTTTTGTAACCTTTGTAAACTTTGTTTGGTAATGTATGTCCGCTTCGCTTGTGTTCTGATTTGACTCCATAATGTTACACTTTAGCCCTTCTCGGGTTGGGGTGTTACACCAATGTTCAAATAAAAGGATGTAAAAGTAAAGAAGGCAAAAGTATGAAACAAATACTCCCCTGATTCGTTCGGTGTGAATAATGTGGTAACATGGTTAGATCCTCCTCCAAAAGAATGAACGTACAAAACTTCCCTTCCAAAATATAAATCATCTTCTTGTCCAATATAACCTGTTAAACCTGAAAAAACAATCATGGTAAACCTCGCGTAAAATCGGCGGCAAACTCTATATATAATAAAATCTTAGAAAGCAAGTAAAGATATAATACTTGTGGAATGAATATTTGCAGATTTCTGGAGTTTATAAGTTTAAGATTTAACAAAACTTTACAATTCCGGCGGAAAAATAAAACTTGCAAAATTTTTCCAGAATTTTACATCTGAGGTCGTCAGGTTATAATGCCTGACGCCGTCAGAGTGACCTGACAGAAATTTTATGTTTAGTTTCCAGAAAATTTCCAGAAAAACCTATGCCTTAATTCCTGGAATTTCTGCAAAATATTCATTATGACTCGATAAAAGCATTTGACTCGAACATGCTAATTTAGTATTGTTATGATTCATGTTCAATCTTGTTCTTATAAACAAATTTGGATTTCCCTTACACTTATCTTTTGCAAAATACCTTTATATGTAGTTAAGACGAAGTCAAAAACAAAATAAAGCATTTTCATAATTTTCTTTGAAACATGAACCATAAACAATAAAAACAAAACACACATACGGAAACAAATAAAAACAAATAAACAAACAAGCAAACAAATAAAGCTTGGGTTGCCTCCCAAGAAGCGCTTTTCTTTATTAACGAGTCTTGTAGCTAGACTCAAAGTCACATCCTTATGTGACCTCATCGTTGGTCACGTTCTCTAGGTCATCCTCGGTCTTAGTTTTGTATTTCGGACCTAGTTGTAAGCATTCCTTGTAGAAACCAAATATTCTACCCATAACATAGTCAACTCCTCTACGTCTATCCTCATCATTCCTATAGTAGACCGCTTGCTTATGCTCCTTCTCGATGTTTGATAAAAGCCGGAATTGCTCATTCTTATATGGCATTTGGTAGGCTATCTCATCGGTCTCATCCTTGAATCTAACTATCCCTAGATTCGGGTCATAATTCATTTTAGAGGCCTCAACAAACGGCTTTCCAAACACTACTTGAGTTAGGCAACCATCTATTACCGGACAAATATCTTCTACAATCACAAAGTCGGTAACATATGTGAAGTTTCCTACAAAAACGTGCAATCCCTTAACTCTTCCAACGAAGTTACTTATCCAACCCGTGTTGGGAAATACCCTAGGTCCAGGTTGCTTTTTCATTATCCAATTGTAGTGGATCCTAGTCATAATGTTTATAGGAGATTTAGGATCTATGTAAGCTTTCCACACATCCACATGCCCAATGTTGCATGGTATGTTGATATTGGATGGGTCGCCCGCTTTTATGATTGGTGAACCTAGGAAGTATGGTGTCTCGGGGTCATCGAATAAGTCCCTATGGTATGCACGTTCTTCCTTACTGGGTAGCCTATCGAAGTAGTCCTCTACATCCTCTACTTCTTCTACTTCCTTTTTCTTATCCTCCTCAATTTTCTTAACTTCATTCTTAAATTCACTATCAACTCTAATCATATTCCTATCATCTTCTTCCTTATCCTTATCGATTGGCTTGATAGTGACAATGTTGACAAAGTGGATGTGTTTGGATGATGAGGGGTCCTTAATTTGGGTTCCGCTATTTGTGCTCCTAGCGTCCTTATTTGGTGGTGTCAACACTTGGTTGGTGAGGGCTTTCAACAAGTTGTCAATTTTAATAGTCATCTCCGTTTGTTGTTGATTGAATTCGGACACAAACTTCGCTATACGAGCTTCTTGAGATGCCATAAAATTGGACATCAATCCTTCAAGATTGTTGGTACTACCATAGTTGTTAGAAGGATTATTGTTGAAACTACGGTTTGAGGATGAACCATTTGGTTGGAAATGATTAGGTGGGTTGGAAGAATTGTTTTGGGGTGTGTTTTGGTTTTGTTTCCATCTAAAGTTCGGGTAATTTTTCCAAGAGGGGTTGTATGAATCACCGTATGGGTTTGGCTCGGGTTTGAAAGTGTACCACCTTTCTCCCGCTCCGTCAGTACACGAGGATGCGTAATCCGCAAAAGCTTGTTTCGGGAGTTCCATGCAATCATGAGTGTCATGGGGACCACTACAATACTCACATGAAGAAGTGATTTTGTTCACTTGGCTTGAAGGTTTAGGAGCTTCGTAGGATTTCATGAAAAACTTGACTTGGTCCTCAAGTTCCATAATTCTACGGTCGGAAGTGCTCGAATTATTTGAAGGCAAAGATATTGCCTTGACAATTTTGTTCAAATCACGGCGATCATTCCAACTTTCGTTGTTATAGAGAGCAAGATCTTCTATGAGTTCCCATGATTCTTCCGCACTTTGATCACGTAGCTTACCACCGGCCGCTTGGTCAATGGTTTGCTTCGTGGAGGGATAGATATGGTCATAGAAGATTTGGACTTGGAGCCAAAGATCTATGCCTTGGTGAGGGACTTTTTGAAGTAAGTCCTTGAATCGAATCCATGCCTTGTAGAGGGTTTCGCCTTGACGTTGTTGGAACATCAAGATATCATTCCTTAGCTTGGTAGTTCTTCCCGGTGGGAAAAATTGAGCAAGGAAACGAGTGGTAAGATCATCCCAAGAGGTGATGGATCCTGCGGGTAGACGCTCAAGCCATTGACTAGCTTGGTCTCGCAGAGAGAATTAGAAGAGACGCAATCGGGTCGTTGATGAGGCGAAAAGTGTTACGCTTTTAGGAGGTCATTTAATCACTAAATCGTTATTTTATGATCAAATATTGCCTTAAATCGTTCCTTTTGTCATTTTAGGTACTTTCAGGAGGAATTCTCAAAAACATTGCATTTTGGACATTTTTGGAGCATAAAAGTGAAGAAAACGACAAAGTCTCAAATCAAGCTGGAATTCCTACCTGATGGCGTCAGGCTTTGGATGCTGACGCCGTCACCTTAGGATGAAGAAGTGGATTCGGACTCTACTAGATGACAAAGGAAGGACTCAACACTTTTACACCTGACGGCGTCAGGTGTTAAGAAAAGTAGGCCGTCAGGTGTTAAGCTAAAGAGAGACGGCCCAGAAGGTTTAAAGAGTGACGGTGTCAGAAGTAGATCTAGGTAATCCGAAAACCCTAGACACGGCGAGTTGACGGCGTCAGGATCTATAACCTGACGCCGTCAGAGTGTAAAATCTATATATACTTTTCCAATTTTAATTCATTAAGGGTGTAACTTTTGGGAGAACTTTAGGGATAAACCTAGCACGTATTTTTAGCCTTTTTCAAGGGGTTTTCACCGTTGTTTCATCTATGATTAATTAAAGATAAGTATTCCTTCAAATCATTCAATATGTCTATGTGTTGCATGATTATATCTTATGCTTGTCTTTTAATTAACATGTTAGGCTAGGTTTCTCTTGTATTTGCTTAGATCTAATGAAACCTAGCTATTGATTGGTTGTTGTTGGTTTGTTATTAATTGTTGTGGGTGGGTGATGTCGATGTTAGGCATAAGAAAACTGGCTAACTTCCAATTGGAAACTTGCTTGAACGTCTTAAGAAACATGAATCGGATGTGTACTACGATTATATGGTTGTATTTAATGCATAGGTAATTACTAGTGATTTCATAGTTTGGATACTAAATGTGTCGCTATAGAATGAATTTTTCACTTATAGAGTTAGGGAAGATCGTACACGGCCCTACGAATGGTTTAAAGGAATACAACCCGTCATCCACACAATTGTAACAAACCAATTAACCGGTAAAAGATAGCTAGGGAGTAAGGAAATCTAAGTAAACACATTTCTCTACATATAAGTTTCACAACCACTTTTATTTTCTTGTTATTTTATTTTTATTTGCATTTGTAGTAATTGGGTTAGTTGACTAGCAACTAATTCCGCCCACTCTTCCAAATACCCGAGATTTTATTTGCTTTTCATAAAATATAAAAATACAAAAAGAATCATCCCTCAACCCTTAGACCTAAATTAGAGTAGTTTTCAATCCTAATGACACTATTCCCGGTACTTGCCACTTCACTATACTACAACGGTCAGGTACACTGCCTGGTGGGGATTGCAAGCTTCTCAGGATCCCTTGAGAGGTAAAACCTACTGAGAAGGTTGCGAAACCCGCGCATCAGTCGTCTCTCGAGTGTTAACATCAAGGTCTATGGAATCTACAATTTTGAGAAAGTCCTTGAGATGTTGATTTGGATCTTCGAAACGAAGTCCATGGAATGTACATCCGCTTTGCACCAACCGGATGGTGTCGGATCGCAAGGGAGACACATTGGCTCCTTGAGTTAGCTCAATGGTGTTTCGATTGCCTTGGTGGCTAGGGCGGGAGTACTCTCCTAAAGCGCGGGCTCTAGGAGGTTGGTTTGGTTGTGGTGGGTTTTGTTGTGGTGGGTTGATGGGATCAAGAATATTACCACCTTCAATGATGGCGGATGGTAATGGTTACAAACGAAGGAACGAAGAAAAAGATAGACTAAAGGAAACCTATAAAAATAAAAAAATAAATCTCACTAGAAAGGAATCTAGTGAGTAGACCTAATAAAAATAAAATTTAACCTAAACAATAACTATTCCCCGGCAGCGGCGCCAAAAACTTGATGCGTGGTTTTGCAACCTTGCAAAAGGTTTTAGCTCTCAAGGGATCTTGAGNGACTAAAGGAAACCTATAAAAATAAAAAAATAAATCTCACTAGAAAGGAATCTAGTGAGTAGACCTAATAAAAATAAAATTTAACCTAAACAATAACTATTCCCCGGCAGCGGCGCCAAAAACTTGATGCGTGGTTTTGCAACCTTGCAAAAGGTTTTAGCTCTCAAGGGATCTTGAGAAACTTGCAATCCCCACCAGGCAGTGTACCTGACCGATGTAGTATAGTGTAGTGGCAAGTACCGGGGGATTGATCGTTCTACTTGGGGAATAGTGTTCGTTAGGATTGAAAACTACTCTAATTAAGTCGTCTAAGGGTGAGGGATGATTCTTTTTGTATTTTTATATTTTATGAAAGCAAGTAAAATCTTGGTTTTGAAGGAGTGGCGGAATTAGTTGCTAGTCAACTAACCAAAAATCTACTAATGCAATAAATTAAAATAACAAGAAAGTAAATGTGAGAAAAACTAATATGGAGAAAAACGTGTTTACTTAGGTTTCACTACTCCCTAGCTATCTTTCATTGGTTGATTAGTTTGTTACAATTGCGTGGATGACGGGTTGTATTCCTTAATACCATTCGTGGGGGCGTGTACGTCCTTCCCCAACTCTATAAGATCCTATCTCTTCCTATGACGACACGTTTAGTATTCTATCATGGCCTCATTAATATTCTCTTATGCATTAAACACAACCAATTAAATCGTAGTACATATCCGATTCATGTTTCCTAAGACGTTCAAGCAAGTTACCAATAGGAAGTTAGCCAGTTTTCATATGCCTAACATTGAAATCATTCATCCACAACAATTAATAACCAACCATCAACCAATAATCAATAGCTAGGTTTCATTACATCTAAGCAAACACAAATAAACCTAGCCTAGCATGTTAATGTAAAGACAAGCATAAGATAGAATCAAACAACACATAGACATATTGAATGATTAATGGAAGACTTATCTTTAATTAAGCATGGATGAAACAAGGGAGAAAAACCCTTAAAAACTCTGTAAAACTCGACCCAGGGTTTATCCCAAAGTTCTCTCCCTAATGAATGAAAAATAGAAAACTATATATAGAGAATACATCCTGACGGCGTCACGTTATAGCTCTTGACGCCGTCACCTACCCGCCAAAGTAACTCTCGGATTGCTCAGATCCACTCTTGACGCTGTCACCTTTTAAAAGCTTCTGGGCCGTCTCCTTTTGCTCCAACACGTGACGTCCTAGGCGTCACAAAGGGTAACGTCGTCACGTTTTAATCTCCAAAATCATTCTGGCGCGTCACGTGTAAACTTCACATCCACCTCTTTGTCAACACATGACGCCGTCACCTTGTAAGGTGTGACGCCATTAGGTACTGTTTCCAACATATTTTGAGACTTTGTCATTTTCTTCACTTTTATGCTCCAAAATTGTCCAAAATGCTTCCTTTTCCAGATTTCTTCTCCAAAGTACCTAAAATGACAAAAGGAACGATTTATGGCAATATTTGATCAAATAATCACGACTTAGGGCTTAAATGACCCCCTAAAAGCGTAACACTTTTCGCCTCATCAGTTATCAAATATCCCCCCATTTGAACTCTACTTGCCCTCAAGTAGACCTTATTAGAATAATTTTTTAAAAAGATATTTCCCAAGAAACAGGAAAATATGAGTCTAAAAACTTCCTATGCTAGAATATATCAAAGCCGAACACCTCACGAAACTGGAACAAACACTCATCGCTCTCTCCTAATCTAAGTGTTAATTTCGGGGTGATCACTCAACGCACATTCATAGAATGTATTCTATTATAGGCTTGGCAGTTATACAAATCTCTACCACTAGAGCTAAGGTCGAAACAATTTTTAAAGGCAATATTGGGTGAACATATATAAGGCTTGTGGGTGTAGTGTTGTTACTAACATACTACGGCGAAGGCGAAAAAAGCAATGGTACATGACCGGAACGCCTAGCAAGACACCAATGACTGCTCAAATCCTTCACCTAAGTATGATTCACAACTAAAGGGTAGGATAAGACATGGGATGCACAATAATGGTGTAAAAAGAAAAAGAAAGCAAATAGTCTTAGCCTATAACCGAGTTGCTACCACTTGCCGTTCATCCAAAGTCCAAGCTTCAAAACGCAAAAATTGGATCATGTAACAAGTGTGTGCCATTAGCGGACGTCATGACAGGCACCTCACTTGGTCTTCATGTTGGTGACTAAGAACCAACAACTTCATTCTTCATATATGACCGAAGTGGCCTCTTCGATACTACTTCCTTCAAAGCTCATATTACGGTGCTATACAAGGTTGCACCAAAGATAACATATCTACATACGGAAATCCACATTTTTTAACTAATACAAAAAATAAATATATCCCCCCACTTGGGATGAACTATACATGTACAATAGTGGGTTTTTTTCATGATCGTCAAAGATTTGTCTTCAACGTAGGTGTGATTCTTGAATCTCTTGGCTTGAACCTCAAACTAGAAAGTGGCAATTTCCCAACCACAAACCAAGACTACACGGTAGGCTAAGGTGTATAGGTGTATCGAAACAATAATATGGGTAAGAAACGAAAGGATAGGCTCAAAAGGATGTATTGTTAGGAATAGGATTTTTCTTATAGAAGATTCGGTCACCCCAAGTACGATTAAGCATTGTTTAGCTCGTAGTATTTTTAATAGTAATTAGTACGTAGATTAGTAATAGTTAGTATTCGTGGAGTCGGGTCAGGTCTTTACCCACTGTCAGCCCGATCCACAGCCCAGTAGTGGCAAAATACCTTGTACATATAAAAGGCCCTCTCCATCCTTGGAGAGGGTTGAACCTCTCATAATCTTATTTTCTTTTTTTTTGGTTTTCTCTCTAGGTTCCATCTTTCTCTCTCTACTTT
This sequence comes from Artemisia annua, assembly GCA_014162995.1. Classification (NCBI taxonomy): domain Eukaryota; kingdom Viridiplantae; phylum Streptophyta; class Magnoliopsida; order Asterales; family Asteraceae; genus Artemisia; species Artemisia annua. The sequence continues at coordinate 5,662 of LBNU01036704.1, read as the reverse complement.
CTCTCTCTAGTTTTCTTATTCCTTTCTTACCTATTCGATCCATACAACTAAACCATACGTGTGTTATGTTATGTGATATCCTACAATTGGTATCAAGAGCCTAGGTTTCATCTTAGGGCCTTGGATTCACGGATTTGTGGTTGGTTTTGTGGTTGTACTTGGTTAGAATAGGTTTCTAAATAAAATACCTTGGTTTGATCTTTGTGATGTTAAAGGATGTGTTTTGATTGTACTTTTATGCTTAGGAGGGTTGTAGTTACATAGGTTTTGAGTTGAAATAGTCATATCAGTCGTTGGTTTGATTTGGTGAATGATTTAGTACAAGTTGCTTCGTGGCGATTAAGTCTTCTGTGGTGTTTTTCTTGGTGGCGATTAAGTACAAGTGACCGGCGATTATATCGTGGCGATTAATTACTATTGGACAGCGACTAGTTTGGACTGTAGTGTCATTTTGGCGATTACCTTTTCTGGCGATTAACTTTTGTGGAGATTATCTTTTGTGGCGATTACCTTGTGTGGAGATCATCTTTTGTGGCGATTACCTAGCGTGGTGATTACTTTTGTGGCGATTAAATTTTGTGGTGATTACCTATTGTGGCGATTATCTTGTGTGGTGATTACTTTTGTGGCGATTATCTTGTGTGGTGATTACCTCTGTGGCGATTATCTTTTGTTGGCGATTACTTTTTGTGTGGCTATTAAGTTTGGATAGTGATTAAGTTTTCAATCCTAGCTTACTTTGCATACCTCATCTTTCGGTTTCCTCTGTTGACTTTAGTAAAATCCCGAGAAAGAATCTATTTCTCGGTTTAAGTCACGAGTTGTAAAATCCCGTTTAAGATCACATCATGACTATTGTTACCTTAATTGATGACATCCAAGCTGCTGGATCCGATACTCGACCTCCTATGCTCGACAGAACTGACTATGAGTCATGGTCACAAAGAATTCGTCTGTATTGTCAAGGCAAAGAAAATGGGGAGAACATTCTGATATCAATTGATGAAGGGCCGTTTCAAATGGGTACTACCAGAGATGTTATCTCCACTAGTGATGATGGGACAGTCACCTTTGGAATTGACAGACCTCGTACTTACAATGATCTGAATGAAGTGGAAAAGAAACGATATGATGCCAACATTCGAGCTTCAAACATTGAGATACAAGGGCTACCAAAGGACATCTACAAATTGATTAACTTCAATACTGAGGCCAAAGCCGTTTGGGACAATGTCAAAATGTTGCTAGCTGGATCAAAACTTACAAAGGAAGATCATGAGTCTCAATTGTATGATGAATTCGAGCACTTCAAGATGAATCCCTGTGAAAGCATCAATGACTACTATGTCCGATTCCACAAGCTTGTGAATGACATGAGAATGATCAGAATGACAATGCCCAACATCCAACTCAATTCAAAGTTTGTCAACAACATGTCACCAGAATGGGATCGGTTTGTCACAGCTGTGAAGTTAAACAAAGGACTCAGGAACACCAACTATGAACAACTCTATGCTTATCAACAACAACATGAGAAACATGCCAAGTATGATCGTCAGCTGAGAGAGAAATTTCATCCCTCAAACGATCCTCTTGCTCTAATCTCCAGTGTTCAGGGACTAAACCAATCCTCAGTTGAATCAATCAATCACCCAACTACTGCTCAAGCATCACAAAATCAGTCTTCCCTTGGTCAAACTTCCATGCAATCAACAAGTGTCAAGACTAAGCAACAAGACTCTGGGAACTCTTACATCGACAAAAGAATTGATAATCTCTCCAACCAAGTCTCACTGTTGGTTCAACACTTCAGAAGCACTCTTCCTCAAACCAACAATCAACTCAGAACCTTATCTAATCCACGTAATCTTGCTGTTGTGGAAGATGGGCGTGTTGTGGTTCAAGGAAGACAAAATGTCCGGGGAAATGTTCAGAATAGGATGGGTAATGCCAATCAAGGACAAGGAAGACAAATCAAGTGCTACAATTGTGGTGGGCTAGGTCATATTGCAAGGAACTGTACTCAACCAAAACGTCCTCAGAACTCGGACTACTTCAAAGATAAGATGCTGCTGATGCAGGCTCAAGAGAATGGGGTTTTATTGGATGAGGAACAACTGCTATTTCTTGCGGGTGATGAAGGGAATTCCTTTGATGCTGATGTGGATGATCAACCAGTCCAGGATCTTGCTCTCAACGACCCAAACATCTTCCAGGCTGAAGATTGTGATGCCTTCGACTCTGATGTTGATGATGAACCTACTGCACAGACCATCTTCATAGCCAAGCTTTCGTCTGCAGTCACATCACCACAACAATCGGGATCTTCCAAATCATCCATCATTTTTGAGGTACTCAAATTGTATGACACATATGATACATGTGCTATTCCAAAGATTCTCGATGAAGTACATCAAACTAGTATTGTCACGCCAGATGATGTTGATTTGAAAAACAATGATGTTTCCTCAAAACAACAACATGTGGATAACAATAAAGAATCTGATGAACCTAGTAGAGAATCTTTCAATACACATGTTGATAATGTGATGCACAAAAAAAGGACTCATAACGAATTAAAACACACAGACATTATTGATTCAGATTCTGCTGATATGGGTAATAGTAATGTTGTCCCATATGAGCAATATTTGAAACAAAATGCCGAGTCTGCTTTACCAAATGATGACTCCTTTGTTGATAATGACATTAGTGAATTTGAAGAATTCACGGCTGTTATACCTGATGATACCTTGACCACTAGAATTAATATTCTTAAAGATCAGGTGAATATGTATCAACAACGTGCAAAATTTGAGGTAACCGAACGTGAGCAGAAAATGGATTGGCAAATGTGTACATATACTACCGAAAGGAATTTAAAGGAAGACGAGTTAAGAATGGAAATAAAATCTTTGCAATATCAAATCGATCAAACTGTTAAACAAAAACAAGAGATTCAAAATAGTGTTACCACACTAAAGTTAGATTTTCAAAGTAAAGAAGCTAAGCTCTTAAACGATTTTTCCAACTTAAAGGCCTTAAAGAACAAGCTTGAAAACAAATTGTACACACAAGGCCAAACCGTTCAAACTGCACAAATGATACAAAAGCACATTAAGCTTCGTGATGAACATAGCAATAAGGATGTAGGAGTGCCTAAAACAAATTCTCTTAGGAGCGTTAGTGCCTCTCAACCTGCCTTATATGATTTTAATGTGATGCTCACGCCCAATCATGCCCCACCTGATGTGCGTAATACAGAAGAGATTGATGAAATTGAATCAAAAAATAGGAAAAGACTTAAAATTAAAATGAAGGATCCCAAGAGCATTGAAAAATGTGTCAATATCAAGCCCCATAACTACTATGAACACAATCGATTGACCATTTTCGTGCCCCAAACTAGGTTAACCCCAGAACAGATTTTTTGGCCTTTAGACGTTGAAAAGCTGAACGACTTAAGGCTACCACTCCCCTTAAGTTTGCTACCCCAACGGTGTATCCTCCCAATACACCAATGAACCTAGTTCAGATAGCTCTTCCCACTAAATGTAAAACTCTTATTAGCATGTACGTTCTGTATCAAATGCTTGTTGATTTTGACAAAACATGTAAAAAGATAATCACTCCAACGGGAATTACTGAGGGGGAAAGGGGTTTTGAAGTTACAAAAGAATGTTATCTTACAGAAGTCATTCCGTTTTTTAAACAAATCAAAGAACATTTTGAATGCATGGAAACGTCTCTTAAATCAGAGATTAATGAAATGAAAGATGTGTTTAAAAATCTGGAACTTGAAGGAAAACAAACTGTAATAGATCTTCAACATAGTGAAATTGCAAGGAAGAATGCTCTCATCATGAATGATAATTTAATTACTATGTGCATTGCTCAAGATGTGTTTTATACTGTTACTGATTCATCCTTAATTGCTTCCCAATTTCATGAAATGTCTGTTACGTTAAATGTCTTCCAGAATCGTGTTGTTGAGCTTGAGGGGGAGAATTTAAGATTGCGTGAAAAAATTCAAAATGATGATCATGATAACATGGTCAAACATTTTTCAAAACTAGAGGTTGATAATCTTAATTTGCAGTTAAGATATCAACATCTAGAAGAAAGAATTAAAAACTCAAATGCCAAGACATCTTCGGATGCTCCTGAATTTGATGCATATTTTGAATTAGCCAAACGAGATGAAAAAATTCAAGCTCACACTAACACGATTCGGAAACTGAATGTACAAATTGCCCAATTAAAGTCGAATAAATGTGATGTGATTGATTCCCAGAAACCTCCGTGTTTAGATTCTCAAAATCTTCAACTTCAAAACGTCATTAACCGCCTTAAATATGAAAATGATTGTTTTCAAGCTGAAAACTCAAAGATCAAACAACATTACAAAGAGTTACATGAGTCGATTAAGATCACACGTGATAAAACGAATGAGAAAATAACTTCTTTGTTAAATGAAATTGAGAATCTAAAGACTCAGGTGAAAAGGAAAATGCCCGTCACTGCATGTGATATCAGTCTCACCAAGATCGTTAAAACGAAAAGAATTGATGGTGATGCCATAAATATTCCTCTTCCCCTTAGGAATAATGCGTCTGTCCATAGTGAGTACCTTAGGTATCTTAAGGATTGCCTAGATATCCTTTGTGAGACCATTGAAGAGGTTAGAATGGTGAGACCTGCGGACATCGCCATCCGTGATGTTTATTATCTCACCAACAGATCATATGAACTCTTAGATTATGCCATTGATACATGTCCCAAAGCTGTTTGCACGTGTGATAAGGTTGATGAATCCTCCTCTAAGGTTAAGAACAAGCGTGTTACTTTTAATGTACCCTTGACATCATCAGAATGTAACACATCATATACCAGAAATCAAACAGCCGTATCTCGTTCTAATGTTCCCATCATTAATTCTACAGGAGTAAAAGTTGTCACTAATGCCAGCGGGTCAAAGCCTAGTTGCAATACAAGGAATGATAGGGCTTCGCCAGCTAAGAGTGCTCAAGGAAAGGAGGTAGAAGACCACATTAGGAACAATAAGACAGATCTGAATGTTATGAATCGTGTTGATTCTAGTATTAGCTCTAGGCGTACTGTAATTAATTCGAATTCTAAAGCCACTTGTGAGATCTGTAATGACTATTTAATTTCTGGTAATCATGATGTGTGTGTTAAGACATGTTTGAATGCATCTAAATTACCCCTTGTTGGTCATACTATGCATTATAAACGTGAAAATCATGTTTGGAAAGCAACAGGAAGGAAGTTTTCTACTATTGGCTATCATTGGAGACCCACTGGAAGAAAGTTTTCAATAGGAAGTAAATGCCCTTTGACCAAACTGAATAATCCTAGGTTTTCCAATATTAAGGTTTGGAAGAAAACTAGCAGAACATTTCCCATAGGAATACAATGCGATGACCATAAGTCTAGTGCCCCATCATGTCATGACTTGACTAAGGATACCATCGAACCTTCCTCTTCTGTTGCAATAAACAATGTTTGTGCTAACCAATCGGATCCCACTTATGGTTGGGGATCCACGTTTTTCAGTTATCCATATCTGTCTGGTTTCAAATGCAGGTCGTACAAATCGTCCTGTGGTATTTGGACTCAGGCTGCTCAAAACATATGACTA
>LBNU01036701.1:47675-77952 GCA_014162995.1 Artemisia annua | reverse complement strand
GTACTTGCCACTTCACTATACTACATCGGTCAGGTACACTGCCTGGTGGGGATTGCAAGCTTCTCGAGATCCCTCAAGAGGTAAAACGTAGTGCGTGTTGCAATCCACGCGCATCAATTTCCTAAATTAGTTACACGTTTTCTTAGTCTAAAACACGGCTCATAATCATCCCCATATCTTTTACACCGACTCAATATTTGATGGATCTAAACATACGCCTTGTGTTAGAGTGATACTTTGAGTAATACTAACAAGTACGCGGAATATACTTTGTAGTACTTAGAAGATTGGTTATGAATTGTTTTGTGAGTGAGAATAGTTGTATATGATGAACACAAAGTATAAACCAAACTTTAAGCTTCAATATTATTAATGATAATAATACGAGTGATCTTGCTTATCACTAGGGTTACACCTTTAAGCTCTCTAATTGATACGTACAAAGAACTTTAACCTAAGACCTCCTTTTATAGCACAAGAAGTCCTTTACAAGATAAGTATAAAGCTAACTAGATAGAATATACACAAGATATATTATATACTTATCTATACACGAATACATAACAATTATCATATAAGCAGTGGTAATATTATGTACTAATAGTGGTAATGTGTTTCCACTGCTAGTGCATTCTTCAGCAATGGTTATCTTCGTACTTAGCCTTGGTAACTGTTAGTGTAATTCCCAACAATCCTCCCCTAAACTTATGATTTCTCTGCAAATTAATAAGTTTCTTCAATCGATCATCATCTGTGAGGATATAATGAATCTTCCAAACACTTCATTTCTTTTTCAACTTTGCAATGGCTCTTGAATTTTGCTCCACAATTCTCTGCACTATGTCTTGAAGATGAGGAGTTACTTCTTCACATCTGAGCTTTGTAGATATCATAAATGTAAGAACTCCAGCTCTTAATGGATACTCCTTCTCTGTAAGCATGAACACATCCACACCAGCTTGTGTAGATACATGTTGAACATCACTTGAACTGTAATGCTTCCAAAGAGTATTCAAATTATGAGCTTCAAACTTCCAGTATCTTTCACTTGAGTCAGGTGCATAAAGTCTTCTGAAGTGCACCCATAACTCCATAGCTTTGACACTTTCAAGGTCTTCATCTTTAAACTCAGCCTGTATCATACCCCATAAGGTATCCAAATCAGCTCTGTCACATGATCTTACCAGATCTTCAAAATCTCTATACACCTCAGTGTGACCACCAACTCTAGTAATTTTCAAAGCTTCTCCAAATTAATCTTGATGGATCTCCCAATATGCTATTGGATGTCTTGCTTGAAGTGGCTCAATAAACAAAATTTCAGGATCAACAATGAACATATCATCAAGCTTTTCTTTTGGCAATTCTTAAGTGTCAGCTTGAGGTTCTTGTTCTTGAGCAAACCTTGTCTTCTTGGTAGTCTTAGATTCACTGATTGTACTTTTTCTTTTGGGTCTAGGGAATCTTCTTTCTTCTTCTTCAGAGTTCATTGGAACAAAATCTTTATCATGTTTGTAGACTTTATAGTAGATTCCTTCAACTTGATCATATGACATACCTTTGAACTGTGACGTTTTCCAACCACCAACATGACAGCAATAAGTTTTCATTTGTCCAATAACTTGTGCCTTGGTTGGTTGTCTTGGCTTCTTTTGACCTTTTCTTACTCTGCCTATCATATCTTGAAGTGCTTGTTCTTCTTCATTCGGATAAAATCAGCTATTTGAGCTGATCTTTGTTCTTCAGTTACAGTTCTATCTACAAGTAGTTTAATGGCCTTCTTCTTAACAACTGGATCATTTTTAATCATAAAATCAATTTCTTCTTCAGTTGGCACATATGAGAACTATTCAGTTTTCTCTTTGAGGATTGTAGGTGGAACAGTGGAAATTGGAGCAACTTCTATTGGAGCAGTGGTTTCCAATTTATTCAACCTTTTAGCCTTCATGAAACTTCCAATCTCTAACTCATCTTGTCTTTTCTTGTTTGCAGTTTCATCTTCTGTCATCTTCCTTGCAACTTCAACATCATAATCTATCTGAGCTTGTTCTCTTGTGGAAATCTTCCTTGGTTGTTCAGTTTCATCACTAGCCAAAACTGCTAACTTGGTACAAAGTTCCATCAATTCAATTGGTTGCCCACTGCCCTCAGCACTTCCAACTGTGTTACCTATTGGGAGAGGTGAATCATGGGGCATTTGTTCAGTCTCTACCCTAGTTGGACTAGGTTGAAGTCTAGAACCACCACTACTTGTTCCTAGACCAAAAGGTTCAGGGACATGCAATGTTGTAATGGGAGGAGTTGGTTGTTTTTGCCTCCTCTCACATGTGTGAGTAACTGGTGGGGTGTAATGGATAGGTGGAACTGTAATTGTGGGTGTGTGTTGGGGTATAACTGGGGTTGCTGCACCTTCACCCTGTACCTGTGCAATCTTTGCAAGCATTTGAGGTAAAAGTGGTTTAAATTTCCCATTCCAACCATCTGAAGACTTATCCATATTTTGAAAAACTTTTGGCTTAAGACAGGGGTTTTGTAAATTCTTTTATGGGGTTGCAGTGGAAACTCATTTAGCACTGCTTGCACAAACCTTGGATACATCAAAAATTTATAAGGACTCTTTACATTGCCTCTCATACTGTTAAAAATTAACTTTGAAAAATTGAAAGTCCAATCTGTAGCTAAACAAACCAAAGGATAAGCCTTTGAACTAAATTGTTCATAAGAAGTTTTCTTAGGACTTAGGCAATGCAAAAGAGTGTGAATGAAAAATCTCTAATGGGGGAAAAACATCCCTTTTTGAAAGTAACCTTTTTATCAGATGTATCATACCCCATTGTTGAGAGATGTTCATGAATTTCTGGAATGGGTAATGTGATAAGACCATTGAGATCATCCAATTGGAGAATACTCCTCAAGGATGACTCAGTAACATCAATAGTTACCCCATCCACTGTGGCTCTAAGAGCATCCACAGTTTCATATGTGTCTCCATCTTCAATAGTGATGGACTCTACAGAGTTCCAAAACTGTTTAATTTGAGAGACATACATTGTGAGTTTTAGAGTTAAGGCATACCTTATATGGGTGGTGATGCGCGTGATGTGTCGTTGCGGTTTAGCAGTGTTAATGCCTACTCAAGTTTTACATTTATATTTAGCCGACTTATCAATAACACACACACTTAACGATTAGTGTACCCGGTCAGTTTGTATATAATGGTAAGTAGAGTGTCGATCACCAAGAGTGGAACGATTTATCTAATTAACCTAATCAGTATTTTAATATCCTAAGTTAGTTTTACAGCCTAATCTATCGCAAGGGGGTTCAGCCTGAGAGACTGGCATAGATTGGTTGAGTTAAACAGTAAATTAAACTAATGAGCACAAATCAGCGAATAGCATACACGTACATAGATATAGAATAGAAACTATAAGAAGACCTGTCCTGATAATTAAGTNTCTAATTAACCTAATCAGTATTTTAATATCCTAAGTTAGTTTTACAGCCTAATCTATCGCAAGGGGGTTCAGCCTGAGAGACTGGCATAGATTGGTTGAGTTAAACAGTAAATTAAACTAATGAGCACAAATCAGCGAATAGCATACACGTACATAGATATAGAATAGAAACTATAAGAAGACCTGTCCTGATAATTAAGTAGCTTGTCACTTGTTTTATTTCTAGTTATATATGAAGTGTATGTAATTAAATCTTTCTCGTTGGCTCTAATCACATCGGCGGGTCCACCCTTAATGATAACTTATGACTATCCTATTCATCCAAAGACGCCAGATTAAATAGGCAAGGAAGGTGTATGGCAGCCCAAGCAAAGCTCAGCTAGACACAGAGGTTACAAAGCACTAATATAAGTCACCAAAGACATCATCATATAAACTTTAATTGATGGCAAATCAATTTTAAGAGGTATGTATGATTTTCCGTAGTCACATACATATGCCCATCTATCCTGATGAATTAAAGTGGACTATTACAATAAAACAAAACTAGTTAATGAATTAAATACATGTAGGACCTTCTTACAGCTCTAATNACCAAAGACATCATCATATAAACTTTAATTGATGGCAAATCAATTTTAAGAGGTATGTATGATTTTCCGTAGTCACATACATATGCCCATCTATCCTGATGAATTAAAGTGGACTATTACAATAAAACAAAACTAGTTAATGAATTAAATACATGTAGGACCTTCTTACAGCTCTAATATCTTCATTTGGGGTGTGTCTTGTGTTGCTTCTTCGACTGAACTCGGCTCCTTAGGGTTATGTTGCACATAAAATTCGTCTAGGTCTTGGGGTATTTATAGTTTCTGTCTTAGGGTACGATGCGGTGCATGTAATGAGCAGACGCGGCGCATTTACTTAACTTCACGTGGGGTCCAAGATTAATATATTCTGGAATATTCGTACACCGTCTTCAAATGCGGCGTAACTTGAATCTTTATGCGGCGCATGTCCTTCAATGTCTTGGATTGTATCTGTGAAGTCTTGATAGTGATATGTCGTATGTCAGAAGTATAATGCGGCGTATCTGGATTAGAACAAGCTTGATCTTCTTCGTTGACCAAACTTTCATAAGCGGCGCATGGTAGAATTCCATGCGGCGCATTCTTCAAAGTCAGGTAATGGTCTTCGAATTCATCTAAGTATGATATTGCGGTGTATCTGTTGAGGGAGATACGGCGCATCTTCTGGATTTCAGTAGACTTTTGACATCTTGCTCGTTTTGCTCCATAATTAGTCCAAAATCGCCAAGATTCACCTATTACCTGTTTTTACCTGAGAATCACTAAAGTAAACATTAAAGTACCGATTCTCATACATAATAAAGTAAAACAAGTCAAATAAATAGGATAAATGATGATAATAATATGTACTTATTTGGGTTCATCAAATATCCCCCCACTTGAACTTTACTTGTCCCCAAGTAAACCTTAGATTTTACTTATGAAAATGTATCCTAAAAGGTATTAGGATTTATTTTTATAGTTAATGCATGTATTCGTCTTATCATAATAACACAACCAAACACTTAACGACTTAGAAACAAAATAATTTTTCAATATAAAAATAATTCTAAATCGTTTAGTTACTTAGTTGTGACGAATATTCTATTATAAGCTTGACAAGTATACGCATCTCCCCCACTAAAGCTAAGGAGTAACAAGTCTAAAGCGGTAAAAAGGGTTTCGAGGCTTAAGGGTTAAACCTAGCTTCGTTCAAACATCTCCTGCATAAATTTAGTAGATTGCTAGCGCGAGTCTTTGACGCTTCAACTAACGGATGCTCACTAGTGCACTTCTCGGATCGCTGGCGCGTTATTTGCATAACGGATGGTCACCAAGTCACACACTAGATCGCTAGCGCGTTAATCAATTCATCTAATACTCGGATGGTCACTACCTTATTCATACATTTAACATTTTTACTTAGCCATCATCATATCCGGAGGCTCGAAAGCTAACAACGAATATAACAATACGGTTTGGTAGGGATAACATTTAGGATATAAATTGGTGAAAAATAAAAAATAAACAAACAAATAAATTAAAATCCTAAGTGTGGTTTGTAGGTCCAAAGTTCTGGATCTAAGTAGCCTTTGTAAGACAATAGATACCTTGGATAAATCCAAACTATCTATATGAAAAACTCTAAACAATGTATACCTGATGTTAACGCGGAATATTAACACAAGCAGTAAGAACAACACAGACAATTACTAACTTTATATTCTACTAACTTTGAGAAAACTTGGCATAGAACCTAATGTCGTAGGGTTCCTTTTATACTACAAGGAAACCCTAATTCTACAAACGTGTGAAAGTTTGCATGCATATCTTCTCCTAAGATATCTAACCGCGTACATATCCTTTCCTATAATATCTCCTAACTTATCTAACTTGTTCAGCAAAACAGACTTAACTGAACTAACATAAACAGACTTAACTATCACTGGCCAGACTTAACTTAGTACTGGCAGACTTAACTATCTACCTGACTTAACTAAGCTATTCAGACTTGTAAGTATGTTACAAATAATTCCCAACAATCCTCCCCTAACTTGATCTTCATGCTCCATGATCTTCATGTTCCTTTCTTCAGAAGTGCTTTGAGGATTTTGAATATAAGCTCCTTTGGAATTATTGATGAGCTGCAACTTTTGTTGAATCTTGAAATCTTTGCAGCAACCTTCAAACCTTTATTACCATCTTATCTTTTCAGCAACATTGACAATATGTACATCCAATCAAAAGTTTCATACTTTTCTCATCACTTTCAGGTGTGTGAACTCCTGTGAGACGTAAATCATTGAAAATTTTAATGGATTTGATGTCTCTTTACCAGATAGCCATCACTTCTGGAGTAGCCAATGTTTTAGTATGATACTATGGTACATCGATAACCATATGATTTTTAGCAAACCATCAGCTATCAACAGATTTGATTTGTCTTTACCAAAAGCCGTTTGCTTTTGGAATAGCCAACTCTTTGATGGAATACAGTCATCACCTTGGTGAGTTGATTACCAATTATGGTTTTCCACTGCCTTTACCACAAGCCATAACCTGGTGGGCTAGTCAACTCTTCACTGTAATAGATATGGTGAGTTGGATACCGTACAATTTTTGGCAAATTGTCAGCCATAAACGGATTTGAGATATCTTTACCTAGAGTCGTTTGCTCTTGGATTAGCCAGTCCTTATGTGGGTTAGACATGGTGGACTGATAACCATTTGTTGTGTTAGTGCGAAGCACTTTCACCAAGTGTTATTTTTCTCAAAAATCCATTTACCCTGAGAATTCATTCAAACATAGTCAAGGGTTCATAAATTTTAAACCCGTCTATACTTTTTCAGGGGTTGTATCTGACTTGCATCTTGTTGCAAAAGTTTATCAATCTCAATATAACTTGCTGCCTCTTGTCTGACTTGTTTCTTTGATTTCTTAGGCATAGAGATTGATTTATCAATTTGTTTTCCTTCCCTCTGACCAATGCTAGGTTGAGCAGTCTCTTTGGCCATAGATCTTTCCCTTAACATTGTTTTTTACTTCTGACTTTGACTTAGGTTAATGATTAACTCTGCATCTTCTAGTCCAGGAGAACTAACAACTATTTCATCTAAGGATTCACTTTCAGCTGTTTGTGACAAATACCCCCTTGTTTGGATGAATTTTCGGATTCTGCATCTTCAGAAACAGGTAAAGAAACTCCAAGTTCTTATAAAGCATGCTCCAAATTTTGTACCTTCTTATTTGTCATGGTTAGCTGTTGCTCCAATCCATTTATACGTTCAAGATGTGTAGGACAACTGCAAAACATCATCCATAGTCATGGTGGGAGACTCTTTATGAGTGGAATGTTTTGATGCAGAGGAACCGAGTTCAAGAGTATGCACTGGAGCAAACTGAGCATCAGATGGCCTTAAAGAACCTTCACAAGGATTAGAAGAAGCAAACAACATAGCCACAGATAATGGCTTGTCATCCCCTATAAATCCACTTTTCATATTGCCAAAAACCTTTGCTTTGAGGCATTTGATAGAATAAATAGNGGAACCGAGTTCAAGAGTATGCACTGGAGCAAACTGAGCATCAGATGGCCTTAAAGAACCTTCACAAGGATTAGAAGAAGCAAACAACATAGCCACAGATAATGGCTTGTCATCCCCTATAAATCCACTTTTCATATTGCCAAAAACCTTTGCTTTGAGGCATTTGATAGAATAAATAGTTTTGTTTACTATCTCAATGTTTAAAACCATTTGTAGAAACCGAGGATACATCAACAACTTATGTTGATTATCCACATTAGCCACCATTCCAGTAAAGATCAATTTAGAAAAATTAAAAGTTCTTCCAATAGAAAGACAGATCATGGCAGAAGCAATTTTGGTATCAAATTGATCCCATCCTCCACTCTTAGAACTTAAACACTGAAGTAAATGGTGTACTAGGAATCTCCATTGGGGTGAAAGATTCGTTTTAAGAATTTGAGGTGTTGACCAATGGGGTATCCAATACATTTGATACCCTCAACAAGAAATTTATGTGGCAACTTAAAATCCCCTAAAGCATCATTTAAATGAAGACATTCTCGAATTGATGCTTCAGTAACAATATAAGCAACATTGTCAACAGTTTCCCTTAGTTGTTGGTTCCAATTTGGAAGAGTTTCAACACTAGCAGTGTGGCAAAACTGTTTAACGAAGGAATCATAAACAGTGGGATTACAAGTCAAAGCATACCTTATATAAGAATAATTTAAAAAGGTAAGTATTTGATCAAAGCCTTGACTTTTTGATTACTTTCTTAAATAACCCACTTGATTATGTCGAGCACTATACGCAAGCAAAGTCATGTAAGTACTGGTGAGATGAGATTTGTACTGATTGAAAACAGAGTAAGGTTGACCTTTTGAGAGACTTTTTACTTGTTAGGAAATAATGAATAAAGATGAAAGTAAATCAATTTTATTCATTTATATACCCATTTGTTTTAATAACGGTTAGATTGAAACAGTAAAAGTCATTATGCGGGTGATCCGTCACAATGGTAAAATATTAATTACAGATTAACACTACCAGACTTAAAAATAGTCAACCAGACTTAAATATTTTCTCACCAGACTTAACAAACGATGAAGTATTTCACCCCAAAGCTAGAAAGACAACTTGTACTAATGCTTGAGTCCTTGGGAAACCTGAAATGATTAGTAAAAACCAAATATACAAGCATATATATATACAACCAGAATTAACACCAAATAAGCTACCCGTATGAATTCTAAGTAACCAGTTTTAACTACCACTAAACTTACAACCAATTACACACTTTACATTTATCCTCCCCTTAAATGTACCTATGGGTTCATCATTCCAATATTGACCACCAAGTAGTTAAAACTTGGTCCATCAAATGCTTTTGTTAACAAATCAGCTACATTGAAATCAGTGTGAATCTTTTTCCACTTTAATTAGGTTCTTTTCAAAACAATCTTTAATAAAGTGATGCCTGATTTCTATGTGTTTGGTCCTAGAGTGATATACTGGATTTTTGACAATGCATATGGTGCTTTCATTATCAATAAATATTTTAGTATTCATGAAGTTCAAACCATAATCTAGCATTTGATTTTGAATCCATAGTACCTGACCACAGCAATTTGCAGCAGCCACATACTCAGCTTCAGTAGTAGAAGTGGCTACAATGGTCTGCTTCTTGCACTGCCATGAAATCAACCTTCTGCCTAGGAATTGACAACCTCCAGTTGTGGACTTCCTATCAAGACTTGCTCCAGCATAATCACTATCTGAATAAGCTTCCAGGTTAAAAAATGAATCTTTCGGATACCAAAACCCCAAATTAGGTTTGCCTTTGAGGTACTTAAAGATTCTTTTCACAGCATGAAGATGTAAAGTCTTGGGATTGAGCTGAAACCTGGAACAAGCACATAGAGCAAACATAATATCTGGCCTAGAGGCTGTTAGATACATAAGAGAGCCAATCATTGATATGTAGAGATGCACATCCACGTCTGCAACATCTTCATCCTTAGTTAAAGGCACTCTGTTCTCCATAGGTGTGACTGCAGTTTTGACATTTGCAAAGTCAAACTTTTTAGGTATGTCAGCAACATACTTTTCTTGTGATATAAATAGTCCATCTGACTGTTGTTTCACTTGCCAACCAAGAAAGAAAGTGAGTTCTCCCATTGAGCTCATTTTGAACTTTCCTTTCATCAATGCCTCAAATTCTTCACACCAAGCCCTTTTGGTTGAACCAAAAATGATGTCATCCACATAAACCTGCACAAGTATAAAGTCTTTCCTGTCCTTCTTAATAAACAAGGTTTTGTCAATGACCCCTCTCTTGTATCCATTGTCTTCAAGGAATGAGGAGAGTGTTTCATACCAAGCTCTAGGAGCTTGATGGAGTCCATAAAGTGCTTTGATCACCTTGTATACTTTTTTAGGATGAGCAGGGTAAAGAAAACCAGGAGGCTGAGAGACATATACTTCTTCTGTGATTTTGCCATAAAGAAAGGCACTTTTGACATCCATTTGATACACAGTGAATCCCATGTAGGATGCATAGGCTAAGAATAATCTAATGGCTTCAATTCTAGCCACAAGAGCAAAAACTTCATCATTGTCTATGCCTTCTTCTTGTATGTATCCTTGAGCTACCAATCTAGCTTTGTTTCTGACAACCAAACCTCTTTCATCTCTTTTGTTCTAGAAGACCCACTTTGTGCCAATGAATTTTGCTCCATGAGGTAGATCTACAAGAACCCACACCTGCTGCAATTTGAACTGCAACAGCTCTTCTTGCATAGCTTCAACCCAACTCTCATTATCCAAAGCATCAGAGACTTTAGTAGGTTCCTTTTGAGAGAGAAAGCATGCAAAAAGGCAGTGTTGTTGATCTTTGTGGTTGTTCCTTTGCTGTTTCTGAATAAAGCTGATGAGTGCATGAGATCCAAGTTGTTGCTGTGTTTGTCTCCTTGTTTGAACAGCTGACTTAGGATTGCTAAGGATTTGACTCTTAGGATGAACATTATGAATCCTTAGTCTGGGAACAAGACTTACATCAACTTCTGTTGGTAGGTTGTTGAAGTCAGTGATCACACCCTCTACATCATAGGAAGCTTCAGTAAAGAGTCCTTCATTAGGTACATCACTAATAGCAGGTTCTGGTATGACAAGTTCTTTGAGATCAGCTTGTGAGGTGAAATCAAGCTTTTCTAACTCACTGCAAGTATTAACAGAGTTTGTACTGGTAGTAGTGATTTCAGATGTTGTATCCAAGTGGGGATCTGCTTCCTTTCTAAGATCCTGAGTGTCAGCTTTTTGAGGAGAAGACTCTTTAACTTGTTCTTCCACACTTATCACTTTATCTTGAGAGAAAGATTTCTTTATTCCATTAACACCTGTAGATAGTTGAACAGTTTGTAGGTATGATGAGGTGCTCAAATGATTCTTCTTCCTCATTTATGGTACCTGCACTGTTAGTATCATTTGAGGAACATGCAGTAGGGTTAGCTTGATTCTCCAATGAGACAGGAATATGGTTCATAGAGTCAGTTAAATAATCAATGTCAAACATCCACCTATAACCCATTCCCTGTACATTAGATTTTTCTTCAAGGAAATCAACATGAAGATTTTCCACAATTCTTTTGGTTACCAGATTGTACACCCTGTAAGCCTTGCTGGTAGTTGAGTATCCAACTAAGTCTCCTTCATTAGACTTGCCATCAAACTTCCCAAGAGCACTAAGTATATCAAGAATAGTAACATGACACCCACATGGTCTTATGTAGCTAATTATTGGCTTTTCACCAAACAATAGTTCATAAGGAGTTTTGTTTTGAGGTTTAGCCACCCTTACTCTATTAAAAACATTACAAGCAGTACTAACTGCTTCAGCCCAAAAAGGAGTAGGTAAAAGTGAATCTGCAAGCATAGTTCTGGCAGCCTCAATAAGTGTCATATTCATTCTTTCATCAACTCCATTTTGTTGTGGAGTTCTAGCATTACTGTACTCTTGTTTTATTCCCTTGTTTCCACAGAATTCAAGCATACTTCTGTTCTTAAATTCAGTCCCATTATCTGATTTAATAATTTTGACTTTATGATCAAGTTGATTTGCAATCCTTCTAATGAAAGTTTAAATAATGCCAGGAGTTTCATCCTTGGAGGATAAAATGAACACCCAACAAAACCTGGTACAATCATCAGTGATAACAAGACAATATTGAGCATAATTAATGCCCTTCACAGAAGTAGGCCCAAAGAGATCCATATGCAACCTATGTAATGGTTTAGTAATGGATCTTTCATGTTTGGCCTTACAAGAGGCCCTATGTTGTTTTCCTTTATGGCAAGCCACACAAGCATGGTCATTTTTGAAAACCTTGGAAGGTAGACCTCTTACAAGGTTTCCCTTCACATGTTTGTTAAGATTTTTGAAATTAATATGACCCAGTCTTCTATGCCACAATTTAGATTCATCTAATGTAGCTTTTGCAATCAAACAGGCAAAGCCTTTTGCAGGTGTAGATGTCTTCATATCAAAACTATACATATTGTGTTGTCTAGGAACTTTCAAGAGTATCTGACTTTCATCAGGCATCTTAATTTCAGAAGTCAACACAAAACATTCAGTTTCAGTAAAAAGAGCCTTAAGCTGCTTATCACAAATTTGTGATATTGAGAAAAGATTGAATTGCCCAAGTTCTTTTACAAAAGAGACATTGTCAAATTCTAAATTGCCAACAACAATTCTACCTTTACCAGTAATGTAGCCTTTACTACATCCAAAAGTAACAGATCCTCCTTTGAATTCTTCAAAATCTTATATGTGTTTCCTGTTACCAGACATATTCCCTGAGCACCCACTGTCAAATATACCTCTGTTTCCCATGTTCTTGAGTGGATGATCCTGCACAGAAATAAGAGATTAGTTTCTCTTAGTGACCCAGGCTTGTGCAGGCTTGGGTCCATTTTGTGGATCTACATATTTATAAGTCTTGTAAGAACAAGATCCACTGATACTGCTTTGGGACTTATAGGTAAGTTCATTTTTAATGGGACCCATTTCCAACAGTCTATGTCTCTAGTAGGAGACCCCCCTTTACCCCTTACAGCATAAGAGTTTGAGATCTTAGCTGTATTATTTACAATGGGTCTTCTCACAGGTGATATTGATTTGGAGAAATTTCTTCTTTGGTTAAAACTGTTCACTTGTGAGATAGGTCTTCTCACAGGTGAATAACATTTTGCAAAGTGATTTCTATGATTAGCTTGATTCACCTGTGGTTTAACTGGTTGTTTTGGTCTATAATATCAAGTATTTCCCTTGGGATGAACAGGTTTAACCTTTTGCCCAATAGGTTTAACATGGTTTCTACCTGTATTAACATTTGGTCTACCAGAATTAACTTTGGAATGACCAGTATTAACCCTTAAACGAGCAGAATTAATATTTGCGTTACCAGTATTGAGTAGAACTTGTCTAGGGACAAACTGATTAGCATGATTAGTTCTATTCACATTATTCCGTATAGGATTAGCCACAACATTACTAGTATTAACCGTTCTTTGTTTTCTCAACTCATTTTGTTTAGGTATTATTTTTTCATGAAACTCACAATCTTTTATCAAATGACTAATGCTATTACACACAAAGCATCTTTTCTGAGTAAACACATAACCTCCTGCTAACACTTTATTCCATTGATCATTCTTTTCCCTTTTTGGTGTCTCTGGTTTATTTACTTGTTGCCTAGGAGATTTTAAGTGAGCTTCACAACTAGGTTCAACAGGTTTTTGTTTAGGTTCAGATACAGCAGGTTTATGACTTTTAACAGAATTAGACCTTGACTCTTCACTTGACACACTTTGAGGTTCTGATTCAGAGGGCTCATAGGTGTTTCCAAGTGACTCTTCACTGTCATTTGATTGGCAGGTAGAGTATTCACTGGATTTATCTTCTGAGACCTTTGTTTCAGGCATTTGAGGTCCCTTTTTACCATACACATATAGTGATTCATCAAACTTTTTTCTCAGGCAGAGGAGTATAGTCTCCACTTAAAGGAGGTGGAACTCCTTTGTTGTTATCAGTTTTTAAGAATCGACTATATACAATTGAATCAGCCAAGTCAGTATATGAACCAATAAACATGCTTCTATCCATTTCTTCTTCATAGCTTAGAACCTCACTATCTGATTTTATCTCATATCCTAGACCAATTTTACATGTTGAGCTCATACCACTATTTATTAATTTTGACAAATTTTGAGAAGAATTTTTCCATTTGTCTACTATTTGTTGTAATTCTTCTTTATCTTTAAGAGCTTTTTCACCAATTCGCCTATACTTTTTCAGTTTTTCATCTTTAGCATATATTTCATTAGCCTGAAAAGTAAGTTTTTGATTTAAATTGGCTAGTTGTGTCTGAAGTTTATTAACTTGAGCTTCTAAGGTCTTAACACCATTTTCATTGGCAATTATTTTAATCTCCTGTTCTTCTATTTGATTCGTTTGTTCATCACACATAGCGTTAACACTATTGTATGAATCAATACATAGTTTAGAACATAGTGATACCTTAGAATTAGCACTTATGGCCATTAGAGCATGGTTGGTAGGTTCCTCCTCTTTAGTGTGCTCCACCCAATTGATAATGCCATCATCCATTGTCAGCAAACCAACCTGGCTTGTCTCCTTCTTGTGCATCTCTTCTGGATACATGGAGTTCCTCTTCTTCTTCTCTTCAGAAGTCACTTTTGCTGTGCATTCTCTAGCAAAGTGACCATTGTTGTTGCACTTCCAGCATACAAGTTTTGACTTATCATAACCAACTGGCTTATTTCCATTGTATTTGATGTTTCTTCCATTCTCCTTGAAGAATCTTTTCATCCTGAGTGCAATAATGGCTAGTTGCCAATTGATGTCCATTTCTTCAATATCAACATCATCAGTCTGATCAAGATCATCATGGATGAGATCTCTTTCATCAGACCTCTTTGCAAAAAGAGAGTAGAGAACTTCATCAGCAAAGCCAGCAGGGATATCTCTTTCCTTTATGTTGTTTGAAGAAGAAGCATAACTGCCAGAACTAACTTTGTTAGTACTGGTCTTGCCTTGTCCAACAAAGGCAACATTGGCTGCACTTGAAGATGGTTTTGAGCTTCCTTTGATGTCTTGTTCAAAAACCCTAAGATTGTTGAACAAATCATCAATTGACCAATCATCAACACCTTCTATTAGCCTCATGCTCATGGTCACATTTGTCCATTCATAAGGCAGGGATCTAAGAAACTTATGGTTTGCATCTTCAGTAGATACAGGAGAACCATGAGCTTCTAATTGAGAGAGTAGGTGTTGGAACCTTTCATAACCCTTTTAAGGCCCTTCAGAACTGTTCACTGTGAATGCCTCAATTGCTGTTTAAGTATAGCCTTCTACATTTTCTTGGAATTGGCATTCCCTCCAAATCTGATTCGAATTGCTTCCCAGATCTCTTTGGCATCATCCATCCCATGGAACCTTCTTAGGTGTTCCTTTGGGATGGCCATCAGGAGAATTATCCTAGCTTTTCTTTCTTTTTCCACAGCATGTATCTCTGTAGCAGTGACTGGTGGAAGCACTTTAACAGTACCATCCTTGCCTACAGAGATCCTTTTCTTTGAATTACCATTCTGTATGACTTTCCACACATCATTATCTATGTATTCCAGAAAATGTTCCATCTCCATTGCCCAAATATCATACTCCCCCTTCTTAAGAATTGGGAGTTTGATATTGGCCACAGGCACAATCTACTGTTGTTGCTTTGGCTTCTCATTATCAGAGACAGCATCTTCATGGTTTGATTCATCAAAATCACTGTGACGGCTAGAGAATTCATCAGCAAGTTTAGACATCTTTATGGAATTTTGGTGAGTGTTTGAGTGGTTTTGGTGTGTGGTTCTGTGTTTCTTCTTACTCAGAGTCCCTCAGCGAGGCTCTGATACCACTTGTAGGTCCAAAGTTCTGGATCTAAGCAGCCTTTGTAAGAGAATAGATACCTTGGATAAATCCAAACTATCTATATGAGAAACTCTAAACAATGTATACTTGATGTTAACGCGGAATATTAACACAAGCAGTAAGAACAACACAGAGAATTACAAACTTTATACTCTATTAACTTTGAGAAAACATGGCATAGAACTCAATGCCGTAGGGTTCCTTTTATACTACAAGGAAACCCTAATTCTACAAAGGTGTGAAAGGATGCATGCATATCTTCCCCTAAGATATCTAACCGCATACATATCCTTTCCTATAATATCTCCTAACTTATCTAACTTGTTCAGCAAAACATACTTAACTGAACTAACATAAACAGACTTAACTATCACTGACTAGACTTAACTTAGTACTGGCAGACTTAACTATCTACTCGACTTAGCTTAGCTATTCAGACTTTTATGTCTGTTACAAATAAATCCCAACATGGTTAATTACTTTCCCAACCATCCCATGAATAAGACTCATATCATTGAATAACTCACGCTTTTGACTCATGTAACTCACGCTTTAGGTAGACACGAATTATACTCAATAAAATCTTAAAAAAAGAATAATCCTTAGTTTGCGTTCCCATAACGGCCAACTCTCATTCAATCCATAAGTATAATACAACAACAAATAGTGGTGATATCTACCACTTAATACAAAACTTTACATAAGTTGGTTAAACAAACTTCCAACTTCTTTTCTTTATTTTTTTTTTCTCTATTTTTTTTATCAATGTGTAAAATTTCACAACTTTTTCCATCACGATTTTTTCGGATAATTTTTTCATACTTTTCATAACTTTCAGAAATAACTGTAATAGTGAAAGTAGTAAACACATGAAAAATAAACTAATAATATACAATATGTACTTTCATTCCAATTGCATTGTGCAATTTCCCGACCTAACCAAAGATAATGAATTACACAAGCAAACATAGGTAATGTAAGGAAACACACTTTGCCTAAAGTAACTAACCGCAGATTTTAATCTACAGGGTAGGCTAAGGTGTAAGGGTGTAACGAAACATTTTTAACAAAGGTATAAGAAACGAAAGGAATGGCGCTGAGGGTTTTTCTAGGGGTATCTTACTCTACAAGTGAGAGTAAACAAGAGGGTTTATAAGGGGGTTAACTAACCAATGTAGTTAGTTAATATCACATAACATATAAAGGCTTTTTGGGTGTAATCCTAGAAATTTACCAAGTTAGACAAGTCACTCCAATTATATCGATAATACTCATTATGGTGGTCTCGAATAGTATACAAGCCAATTTCTGAAATTTACAAGTCACCGGCACACTAAAGTTTTTCTTTTTGGAAGAAATAAGGTTATGTGTGCGGTTACGTAATTTAGACTTAAACAAAAACATGCTAAAAAAATTTTTAATTATGATATATTAAGCATATTTTGAAAAGTTTAGGACAAGTAAGCGTTCTAATTCTCCATCCCCCCACTTAAGTTAAACAACATCCTCGTTGTTTGTGTCAAAGGTTAAAAATTGGAAAATAAAAGAATTAGAACGGAAAAACTTCCCTGATATTTGCTCGGAATGATCCTCCATTGCGTTTATGAGCAAAAATCAACTTTCTTGTGGATTAGAATGTTTAAGCTTCATGAATAATGTTTCCAAAGAAAGTGCAGGAATCTATAATACTACCTAGGCTTTAACACACCTGAGTTAAGAAGGTTCAAACTTGCATAATACATTAGTAGTTAGAAAATAAAACCTAAAAAATAAAAAATTAAAAATCATCAGGTCACTCGATACGCCGCATCCTATGGAAGAGGATGCGCCGTATCGAGCATGGAATTAATACGAATCAGAATAAAAAGATGCGTCGTATCCTTAACCAGGGAAGCGCAACATTAAATAAACTGACAGAATATTTTAAAGTCTAAAAATAAAAAATGCAGAAAAATAAAAAGATATGACCAATGTAGATGATACGCCGCATTCCATGATGGAGATGCGCCGCATCTTCTGCATGTCTGACAGACTCGACTCAAACAGAAAAATAAGATAAAAGTTCCGGGTTGTCTTCCGGTCAGCACTTGTCTTTATTCCAGAGTCTTCAAGTTAGACTCACGTTCAGCTCCTATTTTGTTCTTTTCACGTGCCATCCTTCTTCCTTCATTCGAAAGTTGTTACCATATAGTTCTGCAATATTCTCTTCAGACCGACTTAATCTAATATATTCTCTGGTCTTTGTTGCAACATATTCTTTATATGGTCCCAAAGAGTATTTGATGACTTCAAAATTTTCAGAAATTATCATGGGTGGTTCATTATAAGGGATCCCAAGTAGTCGACATTTTCTCTTGATTAACTCTTCCTCGTCTTTATCAACAAATCTAGAATAATCATCCGTACGTAAATTGTCATCAAGTTCTTCAATTAATTTTCTTTGTGACTCATCGTTATCATCATCGGGATAATAGTTCGCCAAATTAATCGATTGATAATAATCATGGATCTCGTCCCACTTTCTTTCTAATTCCCATTGTAATCGTCGATTAAGCCTTGTGTAATCATCAAACTCTCTATGCACCCATTCCCAGAAGGTAGTATTCGATGCTCCTTTCAGTCACTTTAAGTATTCGATTCTACCTTTTTCTTGTAAAGCGTCCGCCCTACGTGGGGAATCTACAACTTTATCATACCAATCGTAGTCTTCAAAGTAAACATTGTTGCCAACTCGTCTCATTCCAATTATGCTTCCCCCATTGAATATCCCATCATTCTTATAGTCACAAGTTAGCCATTCACTACTTCCNAGTATTCGATTCTACCTTTTTCTTGTAAAGCGTCCGCCCTACGTGGGGAATCTACAACTTTATCATACCAATCGTAGTCTTCAAAGTAAACATTGTTGCCAACTCGTCTCATTCCAATTATGCTTCCCCCATTGAATATCCCATCATTCTTATAGTCACAAGTTAGCCATTCACTACTTCCGCCATTCAAATGGAAAGGTTTACAAGTGTGATTTATATGCCCATATTCCCATGGTTTATCCCAAACCCATGGTATTTGATCGTTCCATTGATAGTACCAGGTGTTTTTGAATTCATCATAAGTCTTGAATCCTGGTAGGTCTTCAGTGATCACATCAGTGTCAATTTGAAGAAGGTAATTGAATTCCTTGATTTGCTTGCACAAGGGTGTCTCGTAGTCAAACACATCAATGTCTATGCTGAACAATTCCTCAATGTCTTGCTTAATAGCTGAATTATCGTATGACGACTCATTGTCGCTTTCGACTTCTTCATCTTCTCCTCTCATCCAGTATACCCATAATGCATCTTTAGTGGCTCGATCCATGGTTTTATGATTGTGGAACTTACTACCCAACCAATT
This sequence comes from Artemisia annua, assembly GCA_014162995.1. Classification (NCBI taxonomy): domain Eukaryota; kingdom Viridiplantae; phylum Streptophyta; class Magnoliopsida; order Asterales; family Asteraceae; genus Artemisia; species Artemisia annua. The sequence goes on along the minus strand of LBNU01036701.1, from coordinate 58,999 downwards.
CGAAAAATCATCATTGTTAGGATCGTAGTGAAGGTCAAAGCTAGCATTATCAATCGTTTTCCTCTTAATCTCCATGAACTCATTGAATTGCTCTTTAAAACTTCGTGTTAGCCATGAGGTCACTATGTGTTCAACTTCGTCCATAGGAGCAAATTCGGGATCTCCATATTTAAGTTCAAGCCATTCTTCCAAAGAGATATCCATCAACCTTATTAAATTCTTATGAAACAGAATCTCTGATTTAGCATAAATTCTTTCATCATTCAGGTTGCTTTTGTCCAACCCCCCAGTATTGCTCGGAATAAGGCATATAAGAAGGTTGCATAGGTTGTACATCATAGCTTTGGTTGCTTGATCTGGTCATTGCATTAGTTGAGTTCATGTATTCGATTTGAAACTTCCCGTCTTTCTCCTCGATAGTAGTCCAACCTAGTCCTTTTGATTCAATGATTGGCCACAAGAGGAGCAATTCATCTTCAGTGTAGCTCATTAGTAAGTCATAAGTGAATAAATCATCCTTCATGCGGCTCAAGCGTTTGAATTCCATAAATGTTGTTTCAAGAGGAGTTTCCCAGGAAAATAAATCAGCATCAATCGTTAGTATATTGAAGTTGACATCTTCATAAATTTCCGATGTGCAAACAGCTATGTTGGTTTGAGATTTCGAATTGAGCAAAGCATCGATCGTCGGCAAGTTGCAAGCAATAGCATCGAAATTATCTAGTGAATCCGAGAGTAGTAGTTCTTTCTTCAATGCTGCGCTTTCAGTAACGCATATTGCTCGGAACTCACTCAAATTAACTCCATAATTATCACATTCATCATCACTTTCCAGAATCAACAGGTTCTTGGTGCGGGACCTTTCACAATGCTCATTCACCTTGTGCTCCATAGCAAGATATTCGTTCATTGATAAATCTTCCATAATAATACCTGTCATCATAGGTATAATCGTCAGTAGGATTTGTTCGCTGGAAGAGAAATTGATAAATTATGAAACGAATATTGCTGATATCTGCAGACGATGCGCCGTATCCTTGAAAGAGGATACGCCGTGTCTTATTATGTTAAAATTAAATCAGACTTTTATTTAGAAAATAGATACGTGTTGGATCGTTGTAGCTCGAGGTTGTTTAGACCTCATATTATCTAGGAACACAATAACAATAACTATACACGCAGCGAAATTAAACAAACATCAAAGTTATTGTGAACAAGGTTTTTCCCAATCGCCTCCAATTATTATTTGATCAGAATAATAACGTGTTAACAATTGTAACAAGGATCTAAGATACCTCATACCTTGGAGGTAAAGAATACAAACACAAACCCTAGGCGTCTACAATGCCTAGACACACACACACACCTTTCCTGTAAATTACATTGTGGAAGACATATGATAAAACAAATGACCTGTATCCTCTTTATATATTAGAGGATTAGGTTGTCACAATTCTCAATTTCATTGTCACTTTCCCAAGTGTTGACATTTTTCTATTCACAGATTTCAATTCATCATTTCACGTAAACTAGGTTTACAGATATTCATTTGACGAAACCGGGTAGGTTAAGTCACATTATCATGAGACATCATTCATCGTACATTTCATAGACTATGGTTAGTCTACATTTCATCACGATAACATTTGCATTCTATCCCACTCGTAGAATATATAATTTCAAGTCACATTTATTTATTTATTTCTAAATAAATAATAACACATGATTATAGTTTTTAATCAATACATCAAACAATTCCCACTATGGCACTAATATTTTTATATATTAGTAATATTCCCACTAAAATTGTAAAAGTTAATTATTTTATATTTTAAGGTTTTATATTTTAAACCTTCATTTATATTAACTTATAACAATATTTGTACCAACCAAGCAATATCTATCAAAACACCCAATATTTGCAAAATTATATTTTTATAATTTTTACAAGTTCATTTTGACACAATGGTTACATTAAAAATTATTTTTTAATTAACCCGGTACCCGAAAACGCTAAACCCCTCAAACTATACACTAAACGGTACACCGTAAAAATAAAGTGGTGCAAAAATATGACCAAGCTACCACCTCTTGTGAGGTGGCCGGCCATAATGTGTCCCAAAGACACATGTTGTCTTAAAATTTCACCAACAAAATTCCACTATCATCAAATTATTTTCTCATACATGCAAGTGTAATTTGTGATCAAGAAAATAGTTCTATCTTTCCTCTTCTTCTTGCCTTGCTCGTTCCAACTCAAACACAAAGGAAGATCAAGAATTTTTCAAGAACAACAACATTTACAAGTAGTAATTATCATCCATTACAAGGTCTTGAAATATAAACCTATGGATTAATAGGGTTTTCTTCCTAAAAATTAGTAACCTTCCAAGTAAGTTCATCACTTTATTTTCACAAGTTCTACCAAAATTTCTTACAAGGTTTATGTACTTTTATTGTTTTTGTACATGCATGTAAAATCTATACCACAAAACCTATGTTTTATATCATTTTTATATATAGAATGAATTACTTGTGAACCTTTGAAGAAATGGATGAAAAATGATCTTAGGGAACCCATGACACCTTAGGAAGGTGTATGGTAGATTAAGGGATTGTTGATGTTGTTGGTGATGGACTTGGACAAGTATAAACTAGGAAAAATCATTTTTAGAACAATATATTTCACTACTGTCCCTATTTGCAAAACTGAGTAAACTCAGTAAGTTTTGGTTAATTTTTAACCCAAGAACTAGAAAATACACTTTTAGATGAATCCATGGTCGAAAGAACGGATAAAAACGGACTTACGATGAAAAAGTTATGCTGTTGAAAATATGTTAGCTCACCTTTTTACCTTTTCGGGGATATAAAGAACTTGAGAAACGGCCTTATAACGAATAAGTTACAATTTTTCAAAGAATATAAGTTCACTAAAATTCTATCAGCACTTTTACTCAGAAATTTTTCTAAGTGTGTACCCAGAAACTTTGCAAACACCCATGTTGGGAGCTATTTTTCCGTCAAATGACTCAGTTCTGAAGTTGGGACTCCAAGGAACAAAAGTTAGAGCACATGGCCTAGTTTTCAAATCAAAAAGCCGTTTGTCATTTGGACTTAAAATGAGTAATCTACAGTCATCCAAACATTCACAAAAACTGTCCAGAAATGGCAGTTTTGGCCAAAACACCATACTTTTCGACCATCTATCTTAAAATCTGGGCACATTGAGCAAAACTTCACTACTGAACATATTTAGGCTTGGTGCTAAGCTTTCCAGAAATACCAATTTTGTTTCCTAACTCTCAATATTCACTGATTTACAACTAGTTTTCCGAAGCCATTTTTAGCCGTATTTCAGAAATTACTAAGTGTAATATTTACGACGAAAACTTGTATTTTCACAATTTAACACCAAATAATTATCATACAACACTATTACACTATATGAACATGTAATATTCATTATGACTTTATACGATNTCTGGGCACATTGAGCAAAACTTCACTACTGAACATATTTAGGCTTGGTGCTAAGCTTTCCAGAAATACCAATTTTGTTTCCTAACTCTCAATATTCACTGATTTACAACTAGTTTTCCGAAGCCATTTTTAGCCGTATTTCAGAAATTACTAAGTGTAATATTTACGACGAAAACTTGTATTTTCACAATTTAACACCAAATAATTATCATACAACACTATTACACTATATGAACATGTAATATTCATTATGACTTTATACGATAATATGAATTATATTTTCGACGATTATTCATATTTTGAAATAATACGAGTGGTATAGAATATAAGTGCAAGTGCATACATGAATTCCTTTCATAATCTAAATTAGATTACATACATTCATTTTAGGTTGCGGCTAGGAGTTGCACCTCATCACTTCAGTTCATACACTACATATTGTACCATCACTTGAGGTGAGTTTTCATAGCCCCGTTTTCAATTAATTATTTCATTTCAAATCCCACGGGGGAGAATACATTGCACCATTTTTTTTTGTACGGACCTAAGTATACAAATCCAAGTACAATTCTTAAGTTACCGCATTTGCCATGTTAAAGTCCCCTATTTAGTACATCATGAACCGTTAATTGTGAGCAAGCGAAGGTGAGTGGATAGATCTATTGAGTGTGACGCCTCCATCCGTGTTGGGGTTACCAACAGTCAAACGGATGCATTTCATTTCATACATTCAGGGTGTTTGGGAAAGCACTCCATTTAGGGCATTTCATTAGTACTGTCTAGCTTCGGGGTCATGAGGTTAAGCTCTATTGTACTATATTTTTCATTGACTTTGTCATACATATTATACTTGAGGTTGCCGTATAACATTCATTTTCATAAACCTATGATTTCTCACCAACATTATTGTTGACCGTTTTAGCAATGTATTTTCAGGTAATTAAAGTACTCATGTGACATGCATTTGGACCTTCATGGAGTCGAGGAGTCGACGCGTCTCACTCTTTTACTTCATTGCACTTATGTATCATTTGATCTTGTCGTACTTGTTTTCAATAAATTTGTAAAACCTTATGGGACCTATGTTTGTAAACTCTGTATGTTTTAAATAAATGATCAAATGTTATATTTACAAAACGACACTTTAGGTCGTTCAATATAACCTTGTATGAGATGCCATGATCGTTACACCCAGGTATTCAATTCCGCTGCCATATAACAGGTAAATTCAGGGTGTGACATAGGTTTACAAAGAATATTTCTAAATAATAAAAAGATATGTAGTAATCTTTTTCTTGCAAATGAAGTTTCATCCTTTGTCACATTAAGTCCCTCTTGTTTTCATTTTTCTTGTTTTGTCTCATCAAATCTATAAACCCAACAATCTTCCCCTATTTGATGATGAAAAAACAACCACGAATCTTGTACGAACTTCCCTAGATGAAGTAGAGAAGTTGAGATAATTAAATCTCACCTACGAATGAAAACAATCTTGTCTTCCCCTTAAACCATGCCATGCCACCACAATATTTCTTCCCCTTTTTGTTATCAACAAATAGAAAATGAATAAACCGTAGAAACTTCCCCTCGAGTGATGCATGTACATAAAATGATTCTTCAAATCTGTAGGCTTTATATATTGTTGAAGAAAACTAATCATTACCAATTTGATGCTGAAGTAGAAGAAACCAACCTTGTGTCTTATGTCTTGTACTAACCACGTGACTCCAAACTTATATGTACTGGAAATATAAGTAGACCGCAATCCCTTGACAAAATCCTCATCTTCAATGAGACACTAAGCACTACAATGTAACTCCTTTAAGTGATAGTTAACTAGGTCTTCATCCATCCACCCCTTGACCTATGAAAACTAGATTTGACAAGTCTTCGTCACCACCGTATAAAACAAACAAGTTATCTTTAAACGTTGTAAGCCGTTTAAGATAAGATAAGAACACAACCTTGAAAAATTCCACTGCATCATCAAAGAAGCAACAAATACTCCTCTTCGCCAATAAGAAAATTAATTCGAGCCTTTAAAAACGTTTAAGAATAGTTAAAAAAAAATTCCAATCTCCTTGTGAACTTCCCCCGTGTGTGTGATCCGAAACCAATCAAACTGCTCATAATATTCCTTGTCGTATTACCTTAAAAACCCATGTATTATTGTAACCTCTTCCCCTTAACAAATTAAACTTTATAAAACAAAGCTTCCAAGAAACCTTTAATATCAACAAAAACTACTCTTACTTGTTGTCATTTGAACATATAAAAATCACAGCAGTAGTGTCAAACGAGCAGCAGTATCCAAGCATAACAATAGACCGAGCAGCAGGTTACTAAAGCTAGCAGCAGAATAATATTCGTAGCAGCAGTGTACGAAAGCTAGTAGCAGAATGAAAAATACTCGAGCAACAGTTTCGGATAAAACTTAGCAGCAGAATCAGATAACGAACAGCAATGTACCTTTTCGCTTGCACCAACCAACTTGATCAGATCAGAAGATGACATATTTTATTTAATTAAAGAACACGTGCAGCCTGTTGTCGCCTGAAGAATGCAATACGAGGATATTTCTTTTGACCAACCATTATCCAGTAACCAACCCATGATAACACAATATTAAAACCATAATATGTCGACCAATTGATCTAGCACCGACCCACGATCTCTTTAATCATGAATAAATTAATATTATTGCCACTGACCCATATTATCAAATCAGTAAGAGAATAAAATTCACTGATCATGATCGAAACAAGTAAATACCATCATATAAAATTAGTAACCATCAACTATTTAATTAATAGTACGAGGTAACCATCAATAATAAAGGTTCTTAATCACCGATCCATTGATAAAGATTCGAACAATATTTATTGAATCAGCCAATCAATATGAAGTAAAATTTAAAGAATAAGCACGAGATTACAAACCCATCTTTTTGTCGCTTAGGGTTGTTCATTCTTTGTCGCCAAAAGAGTTCTTCATAGCAGCAAAATAAAAATACGAAAACCTAATATCAAAGCTGTTATCTTCTTCATAATAAAACCTTGTAATCCCTAGATATCACGAGCAACCTTGCTCTGATACCACCTGTTGGAACGTTGTAGCTCGAGGTTGTTTAGACCTCATATCATCTAGGATACACAATAACAAAGATTAACAATATATGCAGCGGAATTAAAACAAATCAATGTTATTACAACAAGGTTTCTTCGTCATCATATCTAACAACCTACTAACTTACAAACCCTAGGCGTCCATTGTAGGAACTTGACACCTAGACACAGACACACTTTAATGGAGTTACATCTTGACTCCTGTACATAAAACCTATTCCCTGTATTCTGTTTATGTAACACAGAATTAGGGTTACAAAATACTACGAAGGACTATATTGTAAAAAATTCTTTGTAAAGCAAGTCCCTTGTATTTTATTATTGCTTATTTGGTAGTACTACTGTTGGTTTAAGTTTCTATTGCCTTAATTTCATTTTAGTAAGCTTTTTGGTGTACATTCATGAAGGGTATCTTGAGGCATTAGAAGGTTGGATTGGAAGTGTGATATTGGTTCGTGGTGGCTGAAATCAAAGTTGCTTATGCTTAGCTTCTCCTAGTGGATAATACAAAAAAGGGAAGAAGAAGTACATTGAAGATTTGCAACTTGAAGAACCTTGGGGGTACATGTTATTTAAGTTCACGTGGTGAGTTTAAGGGGAAGATTGTTTCATTCGTGAAGATCAAGACGAAGGTTTTGTAATTATCAACTAGGGGAAGATGAGTTTTATAATTGAGTTGATAAATACAAAACTACAAGTGAAGAATGTAGAAAATGCAAAATACAAGGGACTTGCTTTACAAAGAAGTCTTTACAATATAGTCCTTTGTAGTATTTTTGTAACCCTAATTTTGTGTTATATAAACAGAATACAGGGAATAGGTTTTATGTACAGGAGTCAAGATGTAACTCCATTAAAAAAGTGTGTGTGTGTCTAGGCGTCAAGTTCCTACAATGGACGCCTAGGCTTTGTAAGTTAGTAGGTTGTTAGAGATGATGATGAAGAAACCTTGTTTTACTAACATTGATTTGTTTTAATTCCTCTGCATATATTGTTAATCTTTGTTATTGTGTATCCTAGATGATATGAGGTCTAAACAACCTCGAGCTACAACGTTCCAACAATACGCCGCTTTTGAATTAGAATGTGCCGTACCTGTTAAATATAAAAAATCAGTTATATTTATAAAAATTAAACGCGCCGCATAATCATAAGCTAATGCGCTATATTTTCTTTACGTTTCAAAATAAAAGATTTTTGATTCAGTAGATGCGCCGTATCGATAAATCGATGCTCGCTTCTATTTAATTATTTCGAAAACTGTTTTTAATTTAAATATTAAATACGCCGTATCTGTAAAAACATATGTGTCTCATGGCGTTAGGGTTTCGAAAAATTGTAATTAAAAACAGAATACGCCGTATCTTGGGGAAAAAATATGTCGTACTCGAATTATTAAACGCGTTGTATTTATAAAATTAAAACGCAATACGCCGCATCTGCGAAACAAATGCGCTGTATCGTTTGTATCAGCACTATACAACTACAGCAGTTACTACAAAAATTAAAGAAAAATAAAATAAAAATAAAAAGAAAATTACGGAAAATATAAAACAAACAAAAACAGTAAATATGCAAATTATACAATGAATGCAATCTTATTAATATACAACAAGTTAGTGGTTAGAATCTAAAAACCTAATAAAAAGAAAATCTAATTAAATTACTAATGAAATTAATAGATAAATACAATTCACTCCCCGGCAGCGGCGCCAAAAACTTGATGCGCGTGATGTGTCGTTGCGGTTTAACAGTGTTAATGCCTACTCAAGTTTTACATTTATATTTAGCCGACTTATCAATAAAACACACACTTAACGAGCAATGTACCCGGTCAGTTTGTATATAATGGTATGTAGAGTGTCGATCACTAAGAGTGGAACGATTTATCTAATTAACCTAATCAGTATTTTAATATCTTAAGTTAGTTTTACAGCCTAATCTAACGCAAGGGGGTTCAGCTTGAGAGACTGGCACAGATTGGTTGAGTTAAACAGTATATTAAACTAATGAGCACGAATCAGCGAATAGCATACACGTACACAGATAGTTAATAGAAACTATAAGAAGACCTGTCCTGATAATTAAGTAGCTTGTCACTTGTTTTATTGCTAGTTTTATATGAAGTGTATGTAATTAAATCTTTCTCGTTGGCTCTAATCACATCGGCGGGTCCACCCTTAATGATAATTTATGACTATCCTATTCATCCAAAGACGTCAGATTAAATAGGCGAGGAAGGGGTATGGCAGCCCAAGCAAAGCTCAGCTAGACACAGAGGTTACCAAAAGCACTAATATAAGTCACCAAAGACATCATCATATAAACTTTAATTGATGGGAAAGCAATTTTAAGAGGTATGTATGATTTTCCGTAGTCACATACATATGCCCATCTATCCTGATGAATTAAAGTGTACTATTACACTAAAACAAAACTACTTAATGAATTAAATACATGCAGGACCTTCTTACAGCTCTAATATCTTCGTTTGGGGTGTGTCTTGTGTTGCTTCCTTGATTGAACTCGGCTCCTTAGGGTTATGTTGCACATAAAATTCATCTAGGTCTTGGGGTATTTATAGTTTCTGTATTAGGGTACGATGCAGCGCATGTAATGAGCAAATGCGGCGCATTTACTTAACTTCACGTGGGGTCCAAGATTAATATATTCTGGAATATTCGTACACCGTCTTCAGATGTGGCATAACTTGAATCTTTATTCGGCGCATGTCCTTCAGTGTCTTGGATTGTATATGGTGAAGTCTTGATAGTGATACGCCGCATTATACTTCGTTGACTAAGCTTGATCTTCTTCTTCGTTGACCAAAGTTTCATAAGCGGCACATGGTAGAATTCCATTTGGCGCATTCTTCAAAGTCAGGAAATGGTTTTTGAATTCATCTAAGTATGATATTGCTGCGTATCTGTTGAGAGAGATACGGCGCATCTTCTGGATTTCAGTAGACTTTTGACATCTTGCTCGTTTTGCTCCATAATTAGTCCAAAATCGCCAAGTTTCACCTATTACATGTTTTTACCTGAGAATCACTAAAGTAAACATTAAAGTACCGATTCTCATACATAATAAAGTAAAACAAGTCAAATAAATAGGATAAATGATGATAATAATATGTACTTATTTGAGTTCATCATGTGGTATTGAGAAAGTCCACAATCTGATGAAAAGCAGGGCACTCTTATCATTCGACTTCTGTAAGTAGGCCACTTGGTTGTGCTCATCTGCAGTGTTTAATCGTTCCATAGTATGTTTTTGAGAAAAGTAAGATTGTGTGAGTATGAATTGAGTATAGAACAAGCCAATTGAGATGAATAGATTTATATTGTTAGGGTTTGAGAATTATACGCAAGAGAGAATTATCTTTAAGAAAAGAATAAATTAAAATAAGGAAGTGGATAATTCTCTAGTTTTCACCCTATAAGTATGGACAAAACGGTTATTCTCAACGGCTAGTTAAAAATGAATTTACTGACACAACAGTTGTAACGACTAGTTCAACAGTGGTAAAAATTACACTGGCAGTGGTAACTGTGAACTGCAGTGGGAACTTTTCATAAAATTTTCCAAGAGCAGTGGTAAAATAAAACAAAGGTAAAGTGAACTGCTATTTTCATAGTTTTTAGCAAACTACCAGCTATCAACGGATTTGATATGTCTTTACCATGAGCCGTTTGCTATGTATTAGCCAACTCTTAATCACTTGAAATATGGTGAGTTGATGACCATATAGTTTTTGGTAAACTATCAACCATAAACGGATTTGTTACGTTTTTACCAGTAGCCGTTTGCTCTGGACTAGTTGATTCTTATGTGGATTAGACATGGTGAATCAATAACCATTTGTTGTGTGTCTCAGTTACACACCCTTTATGATCAACTCCCAGCAAAATTTTGGTTAAGTACCTGCATAGGTTAGAATAAAGCAAAGTATATGCAGAATAAGTTTATTAAACCAAAATTACTTTTGATCAAGCCACTATTCACAAAAATATCTTCTAATTGTCAACCCGATATAGTAAATAATATCTATATTTACTTCTCAAACCTACCAAAACAGGTAAGAGTTAATATCTCTCTTAATTATCCCTTAGGGTTGACTTTGCCTGTAAAAAGGGCTCGGATCACTAATAATCATCACCAAACACTTTCTATAACATCACCAAATCCATAAATCACCATGAGCAAACTCCCAAACATTGTTTACATCTCTTCTGATTCATCTTCAGAGGAATCAGTTTACATCTCTTCTGATTCATCTTCAGAGGAATCAGGGTAGGCTAGTTACTTTCCACCTGATCTTTGATTGATACGCTACAATATATATAGTATATATATATAGCAGTATATCTTCCGAGGATAGCACGGGCAAATATGTATCCCCGGGTCGTATTTCCCAACGAAGGCTGAATGAAGTTCGTGAGTTCGTGATCGTGAGTCGTGAAGTGAATGTGAAGGGGTTTTATGGGGAACCCTAAGCTACAATTATACTACGAGAAATAAAAATGCACAAATAAGAAAGCACGTAAGCCTAACACGTAATTAAAACATAAAAAACGTAATTAAAACGTAAAATAAACGTCAACGCGCAAAATAAAAAGTGAATTTAAGGTATTACTACTCCTACGGGTGTGAAAATGATTTTCCTACGTTCTAAAAGACAAAAGAAAATTTTAGGAAAAAGAAAAATATTATTTT
>LBNU01036701.1:16126-47475 GCA_014162995.1 Artemisia annua | reverse complement strand
ATTTTTTTTTCTAGTTTTAAAACTTAAATTTAACCAAATTAGATTATTAAACAAGAAAGTGAAGGCTTTTTGAGAAAGTTTAACTTGAAAAATAATTAATCTTAAAACGGATTAAGAACAATATAAAGCAAACTTGGATTTTTATTAAAACTAAAGGCTGAGTACATTAACGAAACACTATTACATTAAATTTAAACTACAACTGAACATTAATTTAAACCCTAAATTCTACACTACTCCAACTCTACACCTAAAAACTACACACCTTCACCGTGAGGCAGGGCTGCTATATATGCTTATCAAAGGCGGTGGGAGAAGCTGCCAGAAGATTTCTCTCATCCATTTGATTAGATCCCACTAGAAGCTTCATTATCTTGATCCTTCTTAGCCCTTGGATTAGGTTTCCAGGTTGTTCCTTCTAATGAGATGCTTCAAATCTTTCCACGTTGGCAATATTATCTGACACGTTGGAAGAGGTTTCTGGAACGTACGAGGATTATATGATGGGTACGAGGTTAATTTTAGGGGTGAAAATGGTGGGGAAGAGCTACACAGTAAAAATGGCCGGGTGGGAAATTTGGTTAATTTTTATTATGATTTTGACTGGGAAAGGGAGGTTTGACCGGGTTGGGTATTAAATTGGTACCGGGTATGAATGAGTGGAAAGGGTTTGGGCCAGGTGTAAAGGGAATTGTTGTTGGGCTGGTAAAATGTTTTGGGTTGGGTAGTAGTAGTAGTAAGGGTTGGATTGGGTTTAAATAAAGAGTGTAGCAGATTTTGGTTTTGGATTAGATTTAGGTGTAGTAATTTAGGATTTTGGTTTAGGTTAAGATTACAAGGATTAAATTTGTAAATGTGTAAAGTTCAAGGTCACTTTTGCCATTTCTTAAAAATATTTTCAAGGACTGAATTTGACTACTTCTTGAATTATGATGGCCTTGTTTTGACATTCTGGGGATTTCTTTGACCTTTTAAGCATTCCCGGCTCCGGCTTTTGACTCATTCCATTTCTCGTGCTCGTTGCGTGATTTGTCCCGTTTCTTATCGTTTTCTCACATTTTATTACCTGCATGTACAAAAACACAAAAACATATATATTTGGCATTTATGGTCGGGTTTTTGGTCTTTTCGGTCTTAATTTGGTCAAGAAAAGGTATGTGTTTTAGCACATACCAAAATCCCCCAGACTAAGATATTGCCGTGTCCTCACGCAATGTTATGAGCTCACATCTTTGAAATCAAAATTCCTCATCTCTTTTTACTAACTTTGAAAGTAGCAAAACGTTCAAAAGAGACTACTAAATCTTAAATTCCAAATATGCCCCGGTTATCCTACTTATTATTATTAATTATCTATATATTTACAACCTAACCTTATTCGGGTGACGGCATGATGACTTTCATTATCCTGAGGATAACTATGAGGATCATCGAGTAGAAACACGACTCATAGAGAAGCGACCTAACGGTTAAAATTCGTCGTCCTTGATTTTTCACAAGCCCCCCCCCCCAGACTAAGCGTAAAACGAAATCATTGTTCTTTCATAAGCATCGATGCTAAAATTATCCATGGAAGTTACTTGTGAATACTCCTTACTCCCATATTCCTATTTTCCTCTAATTATTTTATTTTTGGTGGGAAATTGAATTTCCTTGTTTTTATATTAATTAGTCCGATAAAGGCTTGAAATTTAGACGCTAAGTAGTTTCTAATCCTCCCCTCGAGAACCACTGCCCACAAGAATGAGGTCCACATAAAGGTCTCTGATTTAACACGATTTTGAGGAGTGTCCCTTTTATTGGCGACCGAAACAACTCAACTACGAGTCCAGAGACAGAAGCTTTTATTAGGACATCCCCGGAGTCAAGGCTTGGCATTTTTTCATTATAAGCACAAAACGTATTTACCTCGGCCCTTTATAACAATCACAACATTGGCTGCGAACCGGCAAGATGTGATAGTCTATTATGACCTTGGTTATTTTTCCTCCGCCTTTTATTGGAAGTCTACAACATCGGCTGCGAACCGGCAAGATGTAGAAAACCTTTTTGGCATTGGATTTTTACTATTAAGCACAACATACGTATTTTTATTTTTGCCAAACCCCAAGTCCTACGGCTTTTATAACAATCCCAACATCGGTTGCGAGCCGGCAAGATGGAATAGTCTATTACACCGTAACGCTGGCAGTACCTCCATGTGTACCCAACCCTCATGAGCAAAGACCCTTTTGGCAAGGACTTCGAAACTAAGTTTCGCCAAAATCCCGCACCTTTAATTAAACCTTAATTTCTATTTAAAGGGTGAAACAAGCTTATGGGAGTAAAAAGTCACAAGTACCCTCGATGAAGTGTGTTTTACCATCTTACTTATAATCGAACTCTATCATTTTTCGTTCTTCGCGGATTTTTAATTCGCGAAAGCCTAGCTAGGGGAAACAAGCTAGGGCTCAACACGCCCGGTCAAGTCAGAATTTTTATTCCTACTCTTACCATTAGGAAAGTCAACATGGTGTCAAAACTTATTCTATTTTTGTATTTTTGAAAATTTTTCTCATTTTTTTGTGTTTTTTCGTTTAAAATTTTTCAAATTTTTCGGAAAAACGGGGTTGCGTGAGTAACGGTAAAAATGCAAGGTAAAAATCGAATCGAAAGATTCACCCCCCCAGACTAAAGTGAAACATTGTCCTCAATGTTTCTAAGGTAAAGGTAACCTACGTAAATCTAAGGCAGTTTATTGGGTATGCCAAATAGATAAACATTAAACGAAACGATTAGGATATGAGAAGTATCGAAAAATGAGACTCGAGTGAAGGAAAAGCAGCATGACGAGCACGAGAGTCTTCATTTTCGGGTAACCTAGACATAAAACACAAGCACAAAACACAAGAAATGGGAAGAGTGGACCCTTCTCATGGTTATTTATTAGTAAAAACGAAAAAAAAGAAAGCGATAAAAAGGATAAGCATGGGGTGCCTCCCACGAAGCGCTTGTTTATTAACGAGTCGCATAGCTTACACTCGCCCCGAATTTATTCGTCCTTGGGGGAGCAAGTGAAACACACGGCATGAAAAGCGACGATGCCGGGATCAAAAACAACATCCTCACTCCCGGGAGAGTGACGGATGGGAGAAGCAGTAGAATAAGTAAGATAAGGAAGAAAGATCATAATGATGATTGTGAAGTCAAATTCGTAGATATCCTCCAGAGTAAGTACAACTTTCTCCTTAATCTTAAAATCATCCTTCTTCAAATTTTCATTAACGAATTCTTGAGTAGTACAGTAAAAAGCAAGGATGTTGGGCTGGAGCCCATTAGAGTCCATAAAAGGTGGTATACCGGGTTTGAAAATTTTATCTTCCACGGTAGAAGATGACGAATCATTAGAAGATGAGAGCTTAGTAAGTGCAGAAACTTCTTCAATTCTTAATGGAGTAGGATCGATGGGAGTTAACAACTCATCGTGAAGAGAATGAAAGTTAGTAACCTCGGGTTCCGTAACAGACTCATCACTATCCTTTATCTGGAAATCGAAGATCAGATTATCTGAAATGGTAGTAAAGTCTGGTTCGAGATCAAATAGAGGATTGGTGAAAGTTGTTTTGAAAGTTTCACAAACAAGGTTATCTGATTCATTAGAAGTTTCATCAATTTCTGAAAAAGCGTCGATCTCTTCTGAAGAGAAGTCACCTCCCTCATCCGGTGTGAAAGAAGGATTAGAAGAGTCGGGAATAATTGGTTCAGAATATGATGTGGGATTGCCACACATAAGAATTTCTTCTTCAACGTAATCGATTTCTCCACAAGATAAAGAAGTATAGTCATCGTCAGAATCGGAAACTATCTCATCATGATCATCGACAGACTCATTGATTACTATATTGTTCTTCGGAGGGAGGGAAGATGACGGTTCTTCATTTAATAAATTTTCAAGGACACGAATATCTCCCTCTGGGTCGAAATTAGAGTCGTCAACCATTGTCGAATCTGAATGATTATTAGCAATACATGCCTCGATCTCATCTGAAAAGACATCACTTTTCTCAACCGGCGTGAGAGAAGGAGTAGAAGAATCGAAAATAAGAGGATCTGAGGATGGAGTAGGATTAATCGTAGAACTTTCTTCGTTAATTAGCTCATTTTCTTGATCTTGAGTTCTTCTACGAATTAATTCTTTTAAATCATTCATTAAAATTAGAAGCAGTTCATTATTAGTTTGACTCAGCTCATTATATTCAAGCATTAATTTCTGAGATTGAGCAATAGCTTCATAAAGTTCATTACTCTGAAGTTGTGTGTCAAAAGTTGGGTATTGTGGGTGTGAAATCGGTGTATTATTAAACGAATCATCATTAAAATTTTGAAAACACGGATTTGGCTCGTACGGGATGAAATCGTTTTGTGGATTATTGAAAAAGCTCGGATTAGGATTGTACGCGAATGAGGGTTCAACTCTTTGAGCATAACACATACAATTAATAAATCCACATTGATTACAAAAACACCGTCCACATGGTAAACCTTCTTTGGAGGGATTACCACAATTGAAGCAAGTAAACGTAGGCGGCGGGGGTGGTGGTGGGTAATCGGGAACGTTTGAAGGATTGTTAAACGAATTTTGAACATACGAGTACGAATTACAAAGCCGACAAACTCCGTTTTGAAGATTACAACCACATTGCTCGCACGTACAATACATACATGGTTCTCCGAAGAGGCATTCTCCACAATTGACACAAGTCAAGTTTGTAAGAATTAAACGTTCAGAGGGTTGAAGAAGAGAATTAAACGAATCAGAGGATGACGAAGATTCTTTTTGGATTTTTGAAAACATAGACGAAAAGGAAAAATTAACTTAGAGGTTGGAAAATATTTTTGGGTTTTTTATGTATTTTAAGTTTTTACAAAAGAAAAACGAAAACAAAAACAAGTTATTAATCATTATTTTATCTTTGGTAATCACTAAATTAAACGTTTCTCTTTTCTCTTGAGCTTACGCGCGGCGAGGCGGGAGAGCAAGGTGTACGGGGTACTCAATTGTACAGTGTACTTAAAAACCTGCTCTCTTCAGTCTGCAATTTAATGTCAAGACTTCCGTATTCCTCGTTTATTCGGTTGTAAAACTCAAAATAATCGGAAAAACGAGTAACCTCGCAATTTCTTTTGTTCGTTATTTGGGCACGGTTTACAACACTCCCGCAAAAGTGAGGTTCCTTTTTAGAGTGTATTATGCTAAAACACTTTCTACAAGTGTTCGATAACTAACTACTTATTAATATACGAAAATAGTAACTTCCGGAGAAGGATCTTCAAATCAAAAATCAACGAAACGAAATCGACGGACACGTTTAGCCTTCCCCGGCAGCGGCGCCAAAAAGTGATTGATACGCTACAATATATATAGTATATATATATAGCAGTATATCTTCCGAGGATAGCACGGGCAAATATGTATCCCCGGGTCGTATTTCCCAACGAAGGCTGAATGAAGTTCGTGAGTTCGTGATCGTGAGTCGTGAAGTGAATGTGAAGGGGTTTTATGGGGAACCCTAAGCTACAATTATACTACGAGAAATAAAAATGCACAAATAAGAAAGCACGTAAGCCTAACACGTAATTAAAACATAAAAAACGTAATTAAAACGTAAAATAAACGTCAACGCGCAAAATAAAAAGTGAATTTAAGGTATTACTACTCCTACGGGTGTGAAAATGATTTTCCTACGTTCTAAAAGACAAAAGAAAATTTTAGGAAAAAGAAAAATATTATTTTTACTTTTTATTTAATTATTATTAATTAAAAACTATTTTTAAATATTAAAATATATTAAAAATGCAAATAATTAAAAAAATGAAAAATTAATTTTGAAAAATCTAAAATATTATAAAACTAATTTTAAAACTGAAAAATATTTTTTTGGATTTTTTTATTAATTTATATCAATTAAAAAGGATTTAAAAGTACTTAAAAACTATTTTAATTATTATAAATACTAAATAAGCTTATAAAAATCTAAAATTTTGCAGATAAATCTAAAATATTAATCTAATCCTAGGAAAATTAAGATTACCTAAAAATTATACTTTAATAAGCTGTTTGGGCTAATAAGCAGTTGGAATAAGGCCTTATTTATAAGCAAATAAGCACTAGAATGCACCAAAACCTTAGGGAAGGTGTAATAGACCTAAATAAACCTAATTAAACTCAAAAAGCTCAAATAAGCCTAGGCCGTAAGCAAAATAATCAATGAGCAAATTGCACCACAAAACAGCCCGACGACCCTACTTCGAGCTTATAAATAAGCACTCTAATAAGCCAATTTTTGCTAGATTAAGGGGCAAAAGCTAGACCACCCAGGAGACAACACAAAAATGTAAAAATCCCTAAATTTAGACCTCAATTGCTTGCCTAAAATGACCCTAAATCATCAGCTCTTAGGACAGATTTCAACTAGGTTTGACTTTTTTAGTGCACTATTGTTTTGACTTATATGAAATTCTATTGGTTGAATATGAACCTAAATGAGAGGTTAAGCTACTTTAAAACTAGATGAGCCTAAGTGTATCCTAATTCTACCCGATTGCAAGATCTCAGCTCCTAAAACTACTTATGCTAACTGATTTGAGGACTTAAATGGAATGTTGACTTTTTCCTATTATACCTATGTATTTTATGGCTATTCTAACCTACTTATGCCTAATGAAATATGATTGAACTAATAATACCACACAATAACAACTGGAACACAGGTTGAAAGCCTAAACCAAACACTCCTTAAAAAGCTCACTTACATTAACTTTTATAGTTTTAAGCTTAAACTAACCAACTTTTTGATCAAACTAAGTTACCTAGCTATATCTAACACTAATGGAACAATAAAGTGCAGCAACTAACAACAAAAACACAAAAATGCAATCTTGGCTAAAGTGAGGCAGTGAGATCGTGAAAATGAGCAGGTAGCACAATTCAGGCAAGGATTAAGCAATAACAAAAAAGCACACTGAGCAAAAAGGAACAGAAATAGCTAATAACTAAAAGAGGTGCAGAAAAAGAAATGAAGACTTACTTGGTATTTTGGCTTATGAAAGGAAGTAGGAAAGGAAGCATATAATACAAGCTCGCAATAAGCAGAAGATGGCTTATGTGGGCTTATAGGAAGGGATGATTCAGCTTATGAAAGCTTCTGTCCCCTTTTTATACCAAATTGTCTATCCTTTTTTTTTTTTTTTTTTTTTTTTTTTTTTTTTTTTTTTTTTTTTAAAATTTTAATAAATAATTTTTTTTTTTTTTTTTTTTATAGTAAAACTGTACAGAAGTAAATTTTTTTCTAGTTTTAAAACTTAAATTTAACCAAATTAGATTATTAAACAAGAAAGTGAAGGCTTTTTGAGAAAGTTTAACTTGAAAAATAATTAATCTTAAAACGGATTAAGAACAATATAAAGCAAACTTGGATTTTTATTAAAACTAAAGGCTGAGTACATTAACGAAACACTATTACATTAAATTTAAACTACAACTAAACATTAATTTAAACCCTAAATTCTACACTACTCCAACTCTACACCTAAAAACTACACACCTTCACCATGAGGCAGGGCTGCTATATATACTTATCAAAGGCGGTGGGAGAAGCTGCCAGAAGATTTCTCTCATCCATTTGATTAGATCCCACTAGAAGCTTCATTATCTTGATCCTTCTTAGCCCTTGGATTAGGTTTCCAGGTTGTTCCTTCTAATGAGATGCTTCAAATCTTTCCACGTTGGCAATATTATCTGACACGTTGGCAGAGGTTTCTGGAACGTACGAGGATTATATGATGGGTACGAGGTTAATTTTAGGGGTGAAAATGGTGGGGAAGAGCTACACAGTAAAAATGGCGGGGTGGGAAATTTGGTTAATTTTTATTATGATTTTGACTAGGAAAGGGGGGTTTGACCGGGTTGGGTTTTAAATTGGTACCGGGTATGAATGAGTGGAAAGGGTTTGGGCCAGGTGTAAAGGGAATTGTTGTTGGGCTGGTAAAATGTTTTGGGTTGGGTAGTAGTAGTAGTAGTAAGGGTTGGATTGGGTTTAAATAAAGAGTGTAGCAGATTTTGGTTTTGGATTAGATTTAGGTGTAGTAATTTAGGATTTTGGTTTAGGTTAAGATTACAAGGATTAAATTTGTAAATGTGTAAAGTTCAAGGTCACTTTTGCCATTTCTTAAAAATATTTTCAAGGACTGAATTTGACGACTTCTTGAATTATGATGGCCTTGTTTTGACATTCTGGGGATTTCTTTGACTTTTTAAGCATTCCCGGCTCCGGCCTTTGACTCATTCCATTTCTCGTGCTCGTTTTGCGTGATTTGTCCCGTTTCTTATCGTTTTCTCACATTTTATTACCTGCATGTACAAAAACACAAAAACATATATATTTGGCATTTATGGTCGGGTTTTTGGTCTTTTCGGTCTTAATTTGGTCAAGAAAAGGTATGTGTTTTAGCACATACCATGCTTCAAGCTCTTCATCCAGAAAACCTAAGACGAAGGTTGAAACAGCTGAATCTTCTGATGATTTGCCTACTCCACCATCATATGTCTTTTACTCCAGTTCCTCTAATGATGATGAGACATACACCCTGTCAAAGGAGTTGCCCAAGGTTATGTCACATGCTCTAGGNCGGGTTTTTGGTCTTTTCGGTCTTAATTTGGTCAAGAAAAGGTATGTGTTTTAGCACATACCATGCTTCAAGCTCTTCATCCAGAAAACCTAAGACGAAGGTTGAAACAGCTGAATCTTCTGATGATTTGCCTACTCCACCATCATATGTCTTTTACTCCAGTTCCTCTAATGATGATGAGACATACACCCTGTCAAAGGAGTTGCCCAAGGTTATGTCACATGCTCTAGGATCAGCTTTATCAAATATGAAGAAGATACCAGTTCCAGAGAAGCCTGCAAGACTCCCAAAGCCTCCTAAACAAGTTCTTGGTCTTGCTAGCCCAAAGATGTGGTCAACCATTGAGAACCAGAGGAAAAGTGCTCAAAAGGCCAAGCACAACTACAAGGGCAAGGGCAAGAAACCAATGGAGTAGCTGGTGTAGGTTTTAGTTTGTTAGGATTTTATGTTTTGATGATTGATGTATTTACTCTCTTTCTGTGTAGTGAAACTTTTCAATGGTTGAATTTATGAAGTTTCACTGTTTTTCCTTTTCCAATGTGAGAGTTAGACTTGCCACTGTTTGCAATTTTGTTTCCACTATTGTCTTTATCCGCTGCATAAAAGTTAGTGGACAAACATATACAAACATATACAACAATTTTAGTACCAAAAACCTCCCCTCAACATCAAAGACCATTAGAAATCAAAATTTTATGGATTAAGCATTCCAATACCTGTTACCAAGTACTGAAACCTTCCCACATCAAGTCCTTTTGTTAATAAATCAGCATAGTTATCATCAGTATGTAAGCTTTTTCTCATAACAATATTTTATAAAGTGATGCCTAATTTCAATATGTTTAGTCTTTGTGTGTTGAACTGTATGTACTGCTATTGTCAATATAAATGAAGGTATTCATAAAATTGTACCCATAGTCCAAAAGTTGGTTTTGAAGCCATAGAACTTGAGCACAGCAACTTGCAGCAGCCACATACTCTGCTTTAGTTGATGAAGTTGCCACCATTGTTTGTTTCTTGCACTGCCATGACACCAATCTACATCCAAGAAATTGGCATCCACCTGTTATAGATTTTCTATCCAAACTTGCTCCAGCATAGTCACTATCTCAATATGTAACCAACTCCATAGGAGATTCTCTAGGGTACCATAATCCTAGATGAGGATAAGCTTTAAGATATTCGAAAATCTTCTTCACAGCAGTCAAGTGTGAGCACATACTGCAAACATAATATCTGGTCTTGATGATGTGAGATACATCAAAGAACCAATCGTAGATCTTTACATGTGCACATCAACTGCTTCACCATTGTTTTCTTTCAAAAGTTGATGTGTAGTCTTTTCTGCAGGTGTGCTAGAAGACTTTGCATTAGAGAATTTGAACTTCCTAAGTATCTCAGCCACATATTTGTCTTGATTGATGAAAATACCATCTGGCCTATTTGTCTTGATTAATGAAAATACCATCTGGCCTTTGTTGTACTTGAAGTCCCGAAAAGAATGTGAGTTCTCCCATAGAACTCATCTTTCATCAGCTTCTCAAATTCTTTGCACATTTCTGGCTTTGTAGAACCAAAAATGATATCATCAACATATACTTGAACTAGCAAGATATCATTCTTTTCTTTCTTGATGAACAAAGTATAATCAATTCTTCCTCTATGAAACCCATTATCTAGTAGATAAGTAGCTAAGGTCTCATACCATTTCCTTGGTGCCTGGTGCAAGCCATACAATGCTTTAACAACCCTATACACTTTGTTAGGATAATCATGGTCTTCAAAGCCTGGAGGTTGTGAAACATACACCTCATCATCAATTTGCCCATAAAGAAAAGCACTTTCTACATCCATTTGATAGACTGTGAAGCCCATAAAAGATGCATAGGCTAGGAAAAGCCTAATTGCTTCAATTCTTGCAACTGGGGCAAATACTTCTTCATAGTCAATACCCTCCTCCTGAGTGTATCCTTGAGCCACAAGCCTAGCCTTGTTTCTTATGACAATTCCTCTTTCATCCTTTTTGTTTCAGAACACCCATTTGGTAACAATTACCTTCATACCAGTAGGTAAATCACAAAGCACCCAAACCTTCTAAATCTTGAATTGAAGCAACTCTTCTTGCATTGCTTCTACCCAGCTTTCATCTTCAAATTCCTTGAATACATTCTTTGGTTCCATTTGAGATAAGAAACACATAAACAAACATTCATTTTTGCCTTCATGGTTCTTTGAGTCATAAATTTCACTGATTAAACCATGAATGTCAGTCATTTGTGTTTGTCTTCTAGTCTTAACTCCAGATTGTACATCTCCTATCACATTTTCAAGAGGATGTGATTTATGAATTGTGGTGTGGGGAGTTTGAGGAATCACAATCTCAGTAGGCATATTTGTTATTTCAACATCACTGGCTTGAGCTTCCTTAGTAACTGGAGTTGTATTTTCCATATCTGGTGCAGCAGTGGAAACTTCTGGCCTAGCAGTGGAATCTGTATTCCCACTGCTTTCAGGATTTTCAGTGTTCACATTAGTTGCTTTGAACAAATTCCCATCACCTTCTTTTCTAGCATCATTAGAAGGTTGATCATCTCCAGTCTTTGGAACAAAATAATCATCTGCATAGTCCCAAATTGGCAAAATAATTTGATCTTGATCTTCCTCTTGATCCTTGCTTGGTTCATCATCATCAACAAACTCTTCTGAACATGCAAAATCATTAGTATTTGTACCTGTAGAGATAGGCACATAATTCATGGTATAGGTTAGAGTATCAAGATCAAACAACCATTTTGGACCAATTCCTTCAACATTAGGTCTGTTTACTAGAAACTCAATATGCAGATTTTCTTCAATCTTTTGGGTCCTTAAGTTGAATACTCTAAAGGCTTTACTAACCATGGAATACCCAACAAAATACCCTTCATCTGACTTCCCATCAAATTTACCGAGATGATCTATGGTATTGAGAATAGTGACATTACATCCAAATGGTCTCGTGAAGTCTAGAATAGGTGGTCTACCTCTAAATAACTCATAAGGTGTCTTGTTCTTTGTTTTTACTACCCAAACCCTGGTTTGCACATAACAAGCAGTGTTAACTGCTTCAGCCCAAAATGTGATTGGCAATTTTGAATCTGCTAACATGGTTCTAGCAGCCTCTATTAGTGTCCTATTTCTCCTCTCAGCTATATCATTTTGTTGAGGTGTTCTAGCTACACTAGATTCTCTTTTAATACCTTTACCTTTGCAAAAACCATCCATAACTCTATTCTTAAACTCTGTCCCATTGTCACACCTAATAATTTTAACTTTCATATCATTTTGGTTTTCTACTTCAGTTATGAAGGTCTTAAGGATGCTAGTTGTGTCATCCTTAGTTCTAAGAAAGAAAACCCATGTAAACCTACTAAAATCATCAGTCACAACAAGACAATATTTCTTAAGGTTTATGCTACTCACAGATGTAGGACCAAACAGGTCCATATGCAACATATAAAGTGGGTGATCAATAGAGTTAACAACTTTTGATCTGCAAGAAGCTTTGTGTTGTTTGCCTTTGAGAAAAGCAACACAGGTTTGGTCATTTTCAAATCTTTTCTGAGGCAAGCCTCTTACCAAACCATCTTTAACAATCTTATTTATGGTTTTAAAATTAATGTGACCAAGGCTTCTGTGCCATAGCATGGATTCATCCACTGTGGCCTTTGCAATCAAGCAAGCAAAATCATCTTTAGCAACAATGTTATTCATATCAAAGCTATATAAGTTGCCTTTTCTAGGAATGTTATGTAGGATCTGACTTTCATCAGGCATCTTATAATCCTTAGAAAGGACAAAGCACATATCTTCAGTAAAAAGAACATTGTTTTTCTTGTCACACATCTATGACACACTAAAGAGATTGTACTTAAGCTCTTTTACATAGTACACAGGTTCAAAATCCAAGTTACCAGTTTTGATTACACCTTTACCAGTAACTCTTCCACTAATTCCACCTCTGAAGCTGACAAATTGTCCATCATAAGGTTCAAAATTTGATATATACGACTTGTTGCCAGTCATGTGCCTTGAACATCCGCTGTCTGTATATCCTTGATCTGATTTCTTGATCCTTGGATGTTCCTGCACTTAAAATTGAGTTAGTTTCTTTTGGAGACCCAAGCCATGATTGACTTGGCTCCGCCTCGTGTATCAATATAGTTAAATCTATCAAAGGTAATTGATACACCATTGGGATTGGTTTTTAAGGTAATTCCTTTTGGTTTCCATTCCCAACGTGCTGAGGCCTTCACAGCATTTCCCATATTACCCCTGTTCTTGTTTACAACTCTAGCAGTGGAAATTTTTAGCTGTGCAGTGGAAACTGCTGGTTTAACTTTTGGTACCCACTATTGGTTATAACCAACCTTTTNTTGATACACCATTGGGATTGGTTTTTAAGGTAATTCCTTTTGGTTTCCATTCCCAACGTGCTGAGGCCTTCACAGCATTTCCCATATTACCCCTGTTCTTGTTTACAACTCTAGCAGTGGAAATTTTTAGCTGTGCAGTGGAAACTGCTGGTTTAACTTTTGGTACCCACTATTGGTTATAACCAACCTTTTTATTATAAAAGGTCCTTTTTCATGTTTGTGCATATTTAACAAAAGTTGTTTTTGGTTTTGCACTTGAAACAGGTGTTTTAGGGTGAGCAGTGTTAACAATTTTAGTAGTGGAAAAAGATTTAAGTCCACTTCTTAATTGAACTGCTCTGGGAATCATGTTGCTATGTGAATTAGGGTGTGATTTTTTTTAAACCTGTTTGATTCCACCCTCTAATTCCCAAAAACTTCCCTTTTCCCAACATGATAGTCACAATTAGCATGCAAATGATCAAAACTACCACAGATATGACATGCTTTATTGTTCATGAAAAACTCACTACCTAGTTGTTGAGATTTTACATGATTCCAACTCCTCTGGTTGCCCCTAGGAGTTGATGACTTATGACTATACATCTCGGCATACCTTATAGTTGGTCTAGGTTTATTAACTTGTTTCCTAGGTTCCTCTGTATTCGTATTAACAACTTGTGGGACATAAGTTTCTACATTCTTTTTAACACTTTCATCTACTAAAGATGAATCACTTGCACTTTCAAAAGCATCAGATACATGCTTAACCTGTTCCTCACTTTTCACAAATTTGGGAGGGCCATATTCAAGAAAGGGTTCCTAAAATTCTTCTAACCCTGTGTGAGCTAGGTCAATCCCTGGAGGTGCTGGAACACCTCTCAGTGGTGGAGGAACAGAATTGTAACCTACACCTGACTTAACCTTGCTCATTACTTGTGCTTCCCAAATTTTAGCAATTGACTTAGACTGATAAGCTAGAGNTTCCTGAAATTCTTCTAACCCTGTGTGAGCTAGGTCAATCCCTGGAGGTGCTGGAACACCTCTCAGTGGTGGAGGAACAGAATTGTAACCTACACCTGACTTAACCTTGCTCATTACTTGTGCTTCCCAAATTTTAGCAATTGACTTAGACTGATAAGCTAGAGTATCAATAGTTATATTAAAATTCTCATTTATCTTTCTAAGTTTCTCAAGCTCTTCTTTAAATGCCTCATTAACAACAATCTTATGATCTAGTTCTCTTCTTAAAATTACCATATCATCATTATACTTAATCTCATTTTCTCTATAATGCTCTAGTTGTTTTCCTAACACAGATATGCCTTTTTTATGATTAGACAAATTATAGTTAGCAGCAAACAACTCTGTTCTTTGGTTTTCTAATAGATCATTTAGCCTTTGACATTCTCTAGAAGCCCTACATGTTTTAGAACAACATTCATAATTGGGCTAATACCAAAAAAAACGTATCATACTTGTCAAAAAAAGTTCTTTTGAGTAGCGAACTTTTTTTTTCCTCTTTTGCATACTGAACTGCCTTTTTTGGCCTCTTTGACGCATTTTGGGACATTTTTGGACATTATTGCCCCTGAATCTTTAATAATCTGAGGGACAAGATCGTCACAAAGTGCGTCAAAGAGGCAAAAAAATGGCAGTTCAGTACGCAAAAGAGGAAAAAAAGTTCGCTACTCAAAAGAACTTTTTTTGACTAGTATGATACATTTTTTTGGTATTTGCCCTTCATAATTTTGTACCTCAGAGTCAGAGAAAGCCATGAGAGCATGTTCTGTAGCAAGAAAAGCAGCATCTGAGGATCCTTCCTCTTCACCATCAGCCATGAAACTCCAATCAATAGATGGGTGGAAAACTATATCAATAACATAACAATTTCATAACTAGGCTAACACCAAGAGGTGTTTAGCCACTCCTGTTCATAGTTGCAGTAAAACAATATTGAATTAATACAAATCTAAGCATGAATCGAATACAAGAATAAGGAATGATAAAACTTATGATGGTTATGTGAATCCTCCCTTGGAAATGACTTGGATGTGGCTAGAACTTTGTTCTGCCTCCTTCCTGAGTTTCTCCCAACTTCTGTGTGGTGAAAAGTGATGTGACTTGGTAAAACAAGATATAAGATAGATCTAGGTGAATTTGACACTACTTACTAGAAGTTCTACTATCCCCGGCAGCGGCGCCAAAAACTTGATACGTTATATTCATCCTGTTTTACATTTATAAACTTCGAATTATAAGGATTAACACATACTAACAGGCAGTGTACCCGGGTCATGTGTAGTATGCCTTTATGTTAATCCAAGTGTCGTCCCAAGAGCTGTTGTTCTGGCAAACTAAGGTAAGTACTAAAAAGGGGTATTAGTAAATAGAGTAAATAGTAACCAAGACATAAAATAAACAAAATAGAAAATAAAGATAATCAGGATCAAGATAGGTTATTAAGATATTAAGGTGAAGCCTTATTCATATATTAGTGTTCTATACAGTGGGTGTAAGTCGACAAGAGTCAGTTGGTCATATCATCAGCCCTATCTTGCATCTTATCCTATCCTCGACTATTGCAAAGCCGAGAGTTCATCGGTTAAGTTACAAGAGTCATTAAGTGCCATGTTTAATAGACTTGTTCTAGTGGAACCCGGCATGGTCAGATCTTATATTCCCTCTAGCTTCTTAAATACATCCGGTTGGTAGGTGGTCCTAGGGTTAATTCGCACATAAGGAAAGGTAGTACTATGGCCAATTCTTACCAATCCCCACAACCTAGTAGTCAAGGGTCCTAGGGTTAATTCACCTAGACTGAATAGATTCAACCAAGCTTACATATTACCGAAACGAAAGAATAACGAACAAGCTAAGATAACGTCTACAAAGATAAAAATGAATAAATAACTAAAACCAAATCTTAATAAAGAGAATTCATGAAATGCGTAAAATATAATTCGAACATGTGTTAGACTAGGTGGTTCGTAGTCTAATTGTACACCATCTCTCTAGCCTTCGTGGTCTTCATTATTCTTCTGGGTCGTTCTACCCAAACCCTAGTGCAGGTTTGGGGGAGAGGAACTTGACAAATTGTGGACGAATTTCCTTTGGTATTTATCGGGCTCGTCTTCGCTACGGCGTAGTCGTATGGTAAGACTACGCCGTAATCTTTGCAATAATCGCTACGCCGTAACTCCATCACTTGTTACGGGTGTAGCCTTCATAAAATCCTACTTACGCCGTAGTCCAATTACTAACTACGGGCATAACCTTCATAAAATCTTTCTTACGTCATAGTCCTATTACTAACTGTGGGAGTAAGGCTTATATCTTTATCATTACGCCGTAGTCCAATGACTAACTACAGCGTATCCTTTGGTAATCTCTGTTACGTCGTAGCTCAGTGGCTTGCTACGGCATAGTCTTCACTTTATGGTGTAAATCTTCTAACGGTGTAGTATCATCACTTAACTAGACCGCCATGTTGGTGTCTTCAACGTAACTTTAAGCGTAATTCCCACTCTTTAGCCAATAAATCATCAATAACGTACTTTTACTCATCTTTACCCTGAAACCAAAATAGGAAGAATTAAGAGTAGATTTTCTTCATATAAATAGAAAAGATGGGCAATTTCATAGGGAAATGAACGCTTAAATCATGGGTAAATTTGATGTTATCAAATATCCCCCCACTTAAACTCTACTTGTCCTCAAGTAGACCGTATTAATAATTAAAAGAGTATCCTCCTAATCACTTAGAAGACACAAATTCGAATTAGTAAAATTGCTAGAATAAAGTTAAGCCAAACAACTCACGAAAAGAAGGGAAGAAATTCACTCATACGTTTCCTATTCTATGTGTTAAATTTCGGGGTGCTCTCATAAACGCTCAGTCATAGCAGGTATTCTATCATAAGCTTGGCATTTACACAAAACTCCACCACTAGAGCTAAGGTTGAAAAAGTTTTTGAAAATAACATTGTTTAGATAATCGTAGGGTTAAGGTGTAAAGTTGTTACTAATATACTACGGCAAGGGCGACAAAGGCAATGATACATGATCGGAACGCCGGGCAAGACACCACTGACTGCTCAAATCCCTCACCTAAGAATACTTCACAATAAAAAAGGGTATGTTGATTTTGTTGAATATAGTAAGGGTGAAGAGGAAAAGTAATCTTATCTTTCAACCGAGTAGTCACCGATTGCCCTTTTGCAAGAAAATGCCAATCTTCCGAAGTATTGTCTTCTTATTAGTGACAAGTGATATATTTCTTCTTCCAACGATTCTTCCGGTAAAGAGAGCCATGTCTTTCATGATAAGCTATCTTATTGGTGCTTATGATTTGCACGCTTTATTTTTCTACTTTCTACATACTGAAATTCACATTTTTTTTCTTACAACGATATAATGATAGACTGATAACATAATCTCCCCACTTGAGATTAACTTAGGTGGAGATCATTAGGGGGTCTTCAATCATAACTTTTCTTTCTTGATTCTTGAACTTAGGCATTTCATGACATTAAGGCAACAGAGATTTCCCAACCAAAAACATAAGATTACAAAATTGGCTAGAGTGTAAAGGTGTAATGGGAAAGTACGGTAAGGAATGAAGGAAATGTAATAAGTTGTATCTAAGGGTATCTTGCACTAAAAGTGAGTGCAAACAAGGGTAATAGATCGAAAAGTCTATGTGACTAATCGAAGGGCTTAAGTGTATATGGTTATGGTAGAAAATCTTAACAACATTGTTTTCTCAAAAAGTTTCTTCCAAACGTATTATAAAAACACATTACTCGTTTATGGTCTCGAAATGATGTAAAAGCCAAGTTCTAAAGTCTACGCTACTACCGGCACACTCAATGGGGTAAAATGAGTGAAACTGAATAGGTTAATCCTCACCATGTTATCAAGGGTTATAGTGTTCTCGGGGTTAATCCTATTCTAGCTTTGTAAAGTTATATGTCAAAATTTTCAAAATGGCATAATTTGCACTTTGCGTTTTGTAAAGCTAGAAAAATGAGGACAAGTATTAATTTAAGTGATAATTTCGTATTCTATTTCCTATCCCCCTACTTAGTTTGTGCAAAGTCCCTTTTGAGCAAAATAAAAATAGAAAAATAGAATAGAAATGAAAAAGAAAAACTCCCCTCACACGCTCGCGCTCTCGGAAGTTCTCTAAATAATTACTCACAATTTTGGCACTAGCTACGACGTAGGTCTATGGACCTTGCTACGCCGTAGCTCCAAAATTTGGACAGAATGTCCATTTGTTTCTCTAAGGTTGCTACGGCGTAGGTCAAAGACCCGCTACGCCGTAGCTATGGTCCGCAACTGGATATCCAAGCATAGAACGCGCACTTAACCATTCCTAATACAACAACCAAATTATTAGTAACAATTTATGTCCTAGTTATCAGTTATGACAGACCCAGATTGTAAATTGTTTTAGAAAAAGATGAGAGAATTGTTCAACAATTGGAGAGTTCACTCCTGATAGTGTTCCGTGGTCGTAAAGGCTGGTGCTGCAGAAATATAGGGATCAGCTGGAGCAGTGGATGAGCTACCAGGATTCATGAAGTTAACCCCATGCTGGGAACCCATTCCGGGCATGTCAGGCTGGTAGACATACTCGGGCCTGTTCCAGCGTGGGTGACTCAAATGCATATGCTGGAGCATCTGGCTTGTACGATCGGCACTCCACTGAAAGTAGTCAATATGCTGTACCTGCATAGACCGAAAATCAGTACATAACCCATCAAACATGGTATTCATTCCTGACATAGCAGCCGTCATGTCATCCATGTCGTTGCCAAATCCAACCATACTCTGCTCCATGTGTCCCATCCGACCATCTATGATGTTCATCCTCTCCATCATGGTCATGGTAGGACGGGCTCTCACCTCACTCCTGCTTCTACTGGCTTGGGACGGCCCTGCCCCCGCGGCATCTACTTCCGGCTCCAACACAGGCTCCATCAAAGCATTGTAAGTAACTACCCCATACTCAACCATCTTGGGTATCCCAATCAAAGTCGTGTCTGCCCCAATGGTGATACGAGCCAAAGCAGCAGGGGTCATTAAATCAAAACTTCTTGCTAGCCTTAAAATGTAATGAGCTCCTTGAATCAAGCTTCCTCCCTGAGCTCCCTTTGCCTTTTCTGTCATGAATTTTGCTAAGTACCAAGGAATGTTAACGTGATCACCACCATCCATGCTATGCATCAAGAAAATATCCTCCATAGTCATCTTCTCCCTAGCTGAATGTCTAGCACGCACAGACACATCCAAAAGTCTGTGCACCAAGCTCCGGATGGGACATCGAATAGATCTTTAGGAAGGTGGAGCCCTGGATTCATAGTTCCCTACATTTGAAATCTGTAAAAAGTAAACACTTGTGTTGTAGTCGTGAGGCTTCTCTCTCAGGCATCTGCTGTAGTATTCCTGAAAGATGTCTGACTCAACTTGTTTCCTAGTATATAGTCCTATAGNGTCTGTGCACCAAGCTCCGGATGGGACATCGAATAGATCTTTAGGAAGGTGGAGCCCTGGATTCATAGTTCCCTACATTTGAAATCTGTAAAAAGTAAACACTTGTGTTGTAGTCGTGAGGCTTCTCTCTCAGGCATCTGCTGTAGTATTCCTGAAAGATGTCTGACTCAACTTGTTTCCTAGTATATAGTCCTATAGCCAAAATAAATTTAATCATGCTCATGCTTCGTTGAACACCTCCCAGTTGGAAGAACAGATACTTCTCGGTCAAACCAGTAACATGTTCCACAAAATCAACAGAAGCAAGGAACTCCCACACATACTCGTGAATGACTGCCTCATAAATAGTAAACACCTTCAGCCAAGCCTTGCACATAAATTTGTCTTCCCATATCTAAACATGATGTTACACCGCTTTCTTAATCTCTAAAGAGCATCACCCTCCTCAACCAATTCAAACTCGCCCAAGTTAAGGGCCTCGGGATTCTCAATAGTTTAGCCTTAAGTTCTTTTAGCTCCTTCTTGCATGTCCTCCTAATCTCAGGAGAGTACTTCAAAAACTTAAGCCATTGAGTTGGGTTATTTTTGTTGTTTCCTGCAAAATATGAAAGTAAGAAACACAATATTTATAAATCATAGGTTCTACGGCGTAGCGCTATAAACAGCTACGCCGTAACTTGTTCAAATAATAACTACGGCGTAGTGCCATAACTAGCTATGCAGTAATTTTGAAGAATGGTTATTCTGTTTAAAATGTTAGGCTACGGCATAGTTCTAAATAAAGTCCTAATAGCTCCCCGGCAACGGCGCCAAAAACTTGATGCAAATTTTACTGACTAGGTTTTAATATTTATAAAGTCTCGTTTAACTAAGGTCTACCTTTTACGCACTAACGGACAGTGTATCCGGTCGTATGTGGTATAGCTAGTTGGTAAAGCCGAGGTCGTCCCAAGAGCTAAGGTGCGGAAATTATCTAAGTTCATGTCATGTTTAAAAGAGGGTTTTATAGATTAATTAAACTAATAAAAGTAAATAGCAAGACAATAAAGTAAACAAAAGAGAATCAGTAGAGAGAAGTAGTGTTAACCTAATTACTACTCTTGTTATGATCATGACTAGTTTTCCTGTAGGTGCATCCTATCATATCGTTTGGGGATTCAATATTCATTTCGGGTCAGATGGTCAAATTCACCTAGTCTATCTTATACCTTGTCCTACCCAAAACTATTGTAAAGCCTTGGGTTCACCGGTACGAAGACATAAGAGTCATTAAGCGCCTCTACTAACATGGACAAGACTAACGAATGCGGCATGGTCAGATCTTACACCCCTCTAACTCCGTTAAGTGTCTAGCGTTGGTAGGTGGTCCTAGGGTCAATTCGCACGTGTATGGTGATATTGCTATTACCAAGTCACTTCCCTAGCGACTTGCTTCCTAGGGTTAATTCCACAAGTATCTAGAGAACAACCAACGCTAATCACTACGGGAACTAGGGTGTCCCAAGCCTCGCCATAAAAGTAAACAAACAATAGACAATAGATGCGTGGAAAACTAAATCAATAACATAACAATTTCATAACTAGGCTAACACCAAGAGGTGTTTAGCCACTCATATTCATAGTTGCAGTAAAACAATATTGAATTAATACAAATCTAAGCATGAATCGAATACAAGAATAAGGAATGATAAAACTTATGATGGTTATGTGAATCCTCCCTTGGAAATGACTCGGATGTGGCTAGAACTTCGTTCTCCCTCCTTCCTGAATTTCTCCCAACTTCTGTGTGGTGAAAAGTGATGGAGAATGATATGGAAAACTCGGAATCAGGGCTGGTATTTATAGGCCCCGATTCTGTTACGGCCTAGCTGATTTGAGTTGCTACGCCGTAACCTTTGAAAATTGGTGTTAGGCTGTAGCTTGATCAAGTGCTACGGGCGTAATTTCTTGATGATAAGCTTCCTACGGCGTAGTAGATAAGGTAGCTACGCCGTAGCTTCTTCCTTGGCCTCGTTAGTTCTTCACTGCCTCAAATAGGATCCTACGTCGTAGCTTGGAGAGTTGCCTACTCCGTAGTGCCTTTTAGTCGACTTCTACGCCGTAGCCAATGGATGGGCTACGCCGTAGTCTTCATAAATTCTTCTTTACGGCGTAGATAGTAGAACTTCTACGCCGTAGTCTTCATAAAGACTTGCTACAGCGTAGGTAGATGAACCTCTACGCCGTAGTGAGTGCAGAATCCATAATTTGCACATATTTGCTCCAAAGTCCTTCCATTTCCGCGTATGTTCGTTCTTTTACTCATCTTTACCCTGAAACCAAAATAGAAAGAAATAAGAGTATATATTCTTCATATAAGTAGAAAAGATGAGTATTTTAAGGGGGAAATTAACACTTAGATTGTGGGTAAATTTGATGTTATCAAATATCCCCCACTTGAACTCTACTTGCCCTCAAGTAGACCTTATTAGAATAATTTTAAAAAAGATATCCCCCAAGAACCTGGAGAATATGAAATTAAAAACTCCCTATGCTAGAATTTATCAANTTACCCTGAAACCAAAATAGAAAGAAATAAGAGTATATATTCTTCATATAAGTAGAAAAGATGAGTATTTTAAGGGGGAAATTAACACTTAGATTGTGGGTAAATTTGATGTTATCAAATATCCCCCACTTGAACTCTACTTGCCCTCAAGTAGACCTTATTAGAATAATTTTAAAAAAGATATCCCCCAAGAACCTGGAGAATATGAAATTAAAAACTCCCTATGCTAGAATTTATCAATGTCGAACACCTCACAAAATTGGAACAAACACTCACATCTCTCTCCTAATCTAAGTGTTAATTTTGGGGTGATCACTCAACGCACAGTCATAGAATGTATTCTACCATAGGCTTGCAGTTACACAAATCTCTACCACTAGAGCTAAGGTCAAAACAATTCTTAAAGGCAATATTGGGTGAACACGTATAAGGCTTTTGGGTGTAGCGTTGTTACTAACATACTACGGCAAGGGCGACGAAGGCAATGGTACATGACCGGAACGCCGGGCAAGACACCAATGACTGCTCAAATCCCTCACCTAAGCATGATTCACAACTAAAGGGTAGGATAAGACATGGGATGCACAATAATGGTGTAAAATGAAAAAGAAAGCAAATAGTCTTAGCCTATAACCGAGTTGCTACCACTTGCCGTTCATCCAAAGTCCAAGTTTCAAAATGCGAGAATTGGATCATATAACAAGTGCGTGCCATTAGAGGACGTCATGATGGGCACCTCACTTGGTCTTCATGTTGGTGATTAAGAACCAACAACTTCATTCTTCAAATATGACCGAAGTGGCCTCTTCGATACTAGTTCTTTCAAAGCTCTTATTACGGTGCTATACAAGGGGGCACCAAAGTTAACATATCTACATACGGAAATTCACATTTTTTTTATTTTTATTTATTTATTTATTTTTTTAACTACAATAAACATATCCCCCCACTTGGGATGAACAATACATGTACAATAGTGGGTTTTCTCATGATCTTCAATTATGAGTCTTCAACGTAGGTGTGATACTTGAATCTCTTGACTTGGACCTCAAATTAGAACAAGTGGCAACTTCCCAATCATAAACAAAGACTACACGGTAGGCTAAGGTGTATAGGTGTATCGAAACAATAATATGGGTAAGAAACGAAAGGATAGGATCAAAAGGGTGTATCTAGGGGTATCTTGCACTAAAGGTGAGTGCAACAAAGGGTTTAACACGGGGGTCGAATAGTCGATGTGACTAATCGATAAACACACACATAAAGGTTATTTGGGTGATAATCCTAAAATATTGCCTTCTTAAAGAGTTTCTTCCAAATGTATTAAGAAATCTCAATACATTACTCGTACACGGTTTCAAAATGATGTAAAAGCCAAGTTATAAAGTTTACAAACTACCGGCACACTCATATTTTTGGTGGATTTAGGGTAAAACAGGGTGAAACTGAAATAGGTTAAACCTCACCATTGTGTTAAGGGTTAATGTGCTCGGCTAAGGTCCATTCTAGTTAGGTTCGGAAAAACATGTCAAAAGTTTTAAAAGTGGCATAATTTTTCAAAATAAACTAGAAAAATAAGGGCAAAATAAAGTTCAAGTAAATAATTCTACTCCCGTCCCCCCACTTGAGTTGTACAAAGTCCCTTTTGTACATAAAATAAAAAATAAGGAGGAAAAGTAGAATTAGAACGAGAACTTCCCTGAAATTTGCTCTTTGAAAATGATAGAAGGATCATGTTGAGAAATGTGCCTTCACTTTTCCTAAGGAGCAAACTTCAATTCCCTGGAATCACACAACTACCAAAAGCATAAAACCTAAAAAGAAAAAGAAAAATAAAAAAGAAAAACCTAACTCACTTTCGTAGGAATCACGGTTGCATTTAGCGTATGCAACAAGCCTTTTA
The DNA here is from genome assembly GCA_014162995.1 of Artemisia annua. Classification (NCBI taxonomy): domain Eukaryota; kingdom Viridiplantae; phylum Streptophyta; class Magnoliopsida; order Asterales; family Asteraceae; genus Artemisia; species Artemisia annua. The sequence goes on along the minus strand of LBNU01036701.1, from coordinate 23,462 downwards.
AACCACTTGGTGTCCCAAGTGGACGAGTGAATTCTCGTGAAGGTTTACAGGGAACACACCCACAAGGTTCATTTAAAAACTAATACAAGTTTAAAGAATGTTTTGTAAAATAAAAAGCATTTTTAAGGTTCAGAAGGTAGCTACGGCGTAGCTGAAATGGGGTGCTACGCCGTAGTTGCTGATTATTTCCAAAATGAAACATAGAGGGTGCTACGGCGTAGTCAATAGAGGAGCTACGCCATAGCAAAGCCCCTGGAGAATTTTTCTTGGAGGAAAACTCCAAAAATTAGTTCCCCATCGCAATGCTTCCTTTAGTACCTGCAAAATATTAGTACAAAACATACCAAACCAACAAAATAAAGAAAAATAAAAGGAAAAGGATAATTCGAGTTGTCTCCCGAAAGAGCATTTTTGTTTATTATCGAGTCTTTAAGTTAGACTCATTGTTGCGTCCTTCAAGTAGGTTCTAGGGCACACTTGCCCTTTTTCTTGTTCCACGGAGTTGGTGAGTGATCCCAAACATTGGGAGCGATACGTGGTGTCATGCTATACAGATCTTCAGCTAAGAAGTTAGCTTTGACCCATTCGTCACGATATTGCATCTCCTCTTGCTTGTTTAATCTTCTTTCCCCAAATTTTACCTTAATCCAATTTACGAACGAGATACCATGGTATCCTACTTGATTCCTCTTGTTTGCGTTAAAGCATGCCCATTCGTTACGTTTGGCTAGATTTAGTTCGAGACTCCTTCCTCCATCACATTTTTCTTTGCAAGGATCACATGTGGGCCAAGCTTGGGTTGTTCCTCTATATGTCATAATTGCGGGCGTACAAAAGTGAACCGTCCATTCCACCTTTTCGTTCAACTTTGCATACATGAAGTGGTCTTGAAACCATGTTTTATTGATAAGCCCCTCATCTTCAAAACACCACCAAACCTTCGCTTCCTTTTTTAATCTCCTAATTTGGAACATTCCTCCTCCATTACAATATTTGACAATGGGATCACATGTAGGAAGGGTTATTTTTGATCCGTTGACCACAGTTGTTGACGGTCTACAACAGTGAAGTTTTGCTGCAACAGTTATTGGGCCTCCTTCCTCATCCCCCGTTTCTAACCTCACATCCTCTTCGTCGGTGTCATCTCAAAAAGATTCGTCATCCGAATATGAGTTGACCTCTTGCTCATACTTTGAGCATGATGGAGTTGTATAAGAGAATACATCATCTGAGATTTGAAGGGTTGGCGAGATCTCTTCTTCCATTAGATCAGCTTTGCAAGAACTTGCGTCTTCCTTATGCAAAATTGAGGAAACCATACTCATATTAAACGCAACCCTCTCATCGTATACTCCAAACGATATCTCTTTCTTGAGCACATCTATTTTAGTGTGTGCAGTGGCGAGAAATGGTCTTCCTAAAATCAGGTCCTCCTTCAGAATATTAGCCATATCAATAACTACAAAGTCAGCAGGGAACAAAAATTTGTTGATCTTTAAGATGACATTATCTACTATCCCGATAGGGCTCGTTTTAGTAGTGTCAGCCATTTCGATCCTCAAATTAGTTTTCCGCAGGCTTGTTAGTTTCAGGGATAGGAATAAAGATAATGGCATAATGTTGATACTTGATCCCAAATCGGCTAACGCAAATAAGTCAGAGTCACCGATTTTGCAGGGCACCACAAAGCTTTCTGAGCTGTCCTCCTTCTTTGGTAACTAGCAAGGCATCTTCTCATGAGATTCGACCTTTTCTTGCGAAAGGATGCTTTCTCCATCATCTTTTGCGAAAACTGCCTTACATGCTACAATAAATTTCTTGTTCTCTTCAATAATGTTATTCTTGTGGATATTATCAGCCAAATTTCCAATCATTGCTTCAAGATTCTTTAGAGATTCATCATGGTTAGCAAGGCTTTTGTTAGTTGCTTCTTGAAAGTTCTTCAACCATTGATCTTGCTCTTCCTGCTTTTTTCTTGATTCTTCGAGGTACTTATTTATAGTGTCCTCGAGGCTTGATCTTCTCTCCTCATAAGGTTGTCGATTATATCCATATGGCCCTATACGATAACCATTTCCTTGGAATGGTCTACCTTCCCCATACTTAACTTCCTCCGTTTTCCCATCGCCCTTGTTCAAAGGGCAATCTTTAGACAAGTGGGGTCCTTCACAAACTTCGCAACCAACTTGAATAGCATGGACATTTTCCTTCAGCTTCTTCATGTCACGCCCCAAGCTTTCGAGTTTGTTGGTGATTAAGGTAATTCCATCCGAGTTTCCAGCAATGCTCCTACTACTTCCACCTTCGTGCCACTTTTGAGAGTGGTCCGCCATATCTTCAATAGCTTTTAAAGCTTGAGCAGGAGTCATGCTAGGGATAGGTCCCTGAGAGTCTAGCATTTGGCGGGTTGAAATGTTGATCCCTCTGTAAAAAAATGTTGACCATTTGTTGCTTGTTGAGATCATGAGTAGGGCACTTGTACAAAAGATCTTTGTACCTATCCCAAGCTTGGTACAATGTTTCATCCCCGTCTTGCTTGAAGTTGTGAATGTCTTCAAGCTGTTTTGCCGTCCTTGAAGGAGGGCAATACCTTTGGATGAAATGCTTCTTCAAAAGAGCCCAAGTGTTTACTGTCCCTGCTGGTAGCCTATCAATCCATCTTTTTGCAGCTCCAGTCAATGTCATCGGGAATACTCTGAGCATTATCGCATCATGAGATACTCCCGGAATGTTGAACAAACTGACAATGTAAAGAACATTGTCAATGTGTTCGTGAGCGTCTTCCGTCTTGCTTCCTGAAATGGGTCTTTCCGCAGTTCCCTTATGAATTGATTTTTAATTTCGAACTGCACATCATCCCCAATAGCTGGCCTAACCAAACCAGGCCCTTGCTCTTCTCGTGTAAGAGCCAAATACTCTTCAAGCGTGAGGTTGTCAATGTCAATATCTGCCATAACACCTGAAACTTGAAAATAACCGTGAGTACTGAAAAGAAAATAAAACAAAAATTAAAAACTTAAATAAAGTCCTAATAGCTCCCCGGCAGCGGCGCCAAAAACTTGATGCAGGTTTTACTGACCAGGTTTTAATATTTATAAAGTCTCGTTTACCTAAGGTCTACCTTTTACGCACTAACGGACAGTGTATCCAGTCGTGTGTGGTATAGCTAGTTGGTAAAGCCGAGGTCGTCCCAAGAGCTAAGGTGCGGAAATTATCTAAGTTCGTGTCACGTTTAAAAGGGGTTTGTAGATTGATTAATTAAACTAAGAAAAGTAAATAGCAAGACAATAAAGTAAATAAAAGAGAATCAGTAGAGAGAAGTAGTGTTAACCTAATTACTACTCTTGTTATGATCATGACTAGTTTTCCTATAGGTGCATCCTATCATATCGTTCGGGGATTCAATATTCATTTCGGGTCAGATGGTCAAATTCACCTAGATCTATGTTATACCTTGTCCTATCCAAAACTATTGTAAAGCATTGGGTTCATCGGTACGAAGACATAAGAGTCATTAAGCGCCTCTACTAACATGGACAAGACTAACGAATGCGGCATGGTCAGATCTTACACCCCTCTAACTCCGTTAAGTGTCTAGCGTTGGTAGGTGGTCCTAGGGTTAATTCGCACGTGTATGGTGATATTGCTATCACCAAGTCACATCCCTAGCGACTTGCTTCCTAGGGTTAATTCCACAAGTATCTAGAGAACAACCAACGCTAATCACTATAGGAACTAGAGTGTCCCAAGCCTCGCCATGAAAGTAAACAAACAATAGAAAGTAGATGTGTGGAAAACTAAATCAATAACATAACAATTTCATAACTAGGATAACACCAAGAGGTGTTTAGCCACTCATGTTCATAGTTGCAGTAAAACAATATTGAATTAATACAAATCTAAGCATGAATCGAATACAAGAATAAGGAATGATAAAACTTATGATGGTTATGTGAATCCTCCCTTGGAAATGACTTGGATGTGGCTAGAACTTCGTTCTCCCTCCTTCCTGAGTTTCTCCCAACTTCTGTGTAGTGAAAAGTGATGGAGAATGATATGGAAAACTCGGAATTAGGGCTGGTATTTATAGGCCCCCACTCTGTTACGGCGTAGCTGATTTGAGTTGCTACGCCATAACCTTTGCAAATTGGTGTTACGCCGTAGCTTGATCAAGTGCTACGGGCGTAATGTCTTGATGATAAGCTTCCTATGGCGTAGTAGATAAGGTAGCTACGCCGTAGCTTCTTCCTCGGCCTCGTTAGTTCTTCACTGCCTCAAATAGGATCCTACGTCGTAGCTTGGAGAGTTGCCTACTCTGTAGTGCCTTTTAGTGTACTTCTACGCCGTAGCCAATGGATGGGCTACGCCGTAGTCTTCATAAATTCTTCTTTACGGCGTAGATAGTAGAAGTTCTACGCCGTAGTCTTCGTAAAGCCTTGCTACGGCGTAGGTAGATGAACCTCTACGCCGTAGTGAGTGTAGAATCCATAATTTCCACATATTTGCTCCAAAGTCCTTCCATTTCCGCGTATGTTCGTTCTTTTACTCATCTTTACCCTGAAACCAAAATAGGAAGAAATAAGAGTATATATTCTTCATATAAGTAGAAAAGCTGAGCATTTTAAGGGGGAAATTAACGCTTAGATTGTTAGTAAATTTGATGTTATCAAGGTGTCTGTAACATAACCAAACTGTGATGAAAAGTATTCCATATGAGCGGAAAAGTATAGCGATTCGAAGAGTATTTTGACTCGTGAAGTATTGTGATGCCAGTGTGTTATGACTGCTATCATGTTGTGTGCAGGTGTGAATGTTCATGTCATGCAATGCTTATGTACACACACACAATTTTTTTTTCAGTTATCGTAATCAAAATTTCAACCGGGCATAATTCAATTATAACTACTCCCAGTATAGCAAAGTTCACCTCTAAGTTGGACATAGGTGATCAGGCTATGTCCCACTGTCCCTGGTTGAATATAGGTGATCAGTCTATATTCACCCGAGGTTCAATGAACTTTGAAATACTCGGCTCAGTTACGATGGTACTATGTCCCTCACTTTTAAAAGTTGTTTAGAAAGACTAAAACAAGTGTCCACGTTCGAGGACAAGTGATGAGATTTTGAAGAAAAAAAACGCGTAACGCTACGATAAGTACGATACGCATGCATAAGTATGTCGAAGATACTTATAATATATAGTGAAAATAAATGGATATACTCATCCAAAAACAAAGCACACATCTCATCAAGTATATTAGTAATTCAAAATCACAAATGAGGCATCAGCTTGTGATGAGGCGAAAAGTGTTACGCTTTTAGGGGGTCATTTAAGCCCTAATCCGTAATTATTTGATCAAATATTGCCTTAAATCGTTCCTTTTGTCATTTTAGGTACTTTGGAGAGGAATTCGGGAAAAGGAAGCATTTTGGACGTTTTTGGAGCATAAAAGTGAAGAAAACGACAAAGTCTCAAATTATGCTGAAAACAGTACCTGACTGCGTCACGTTCTATAGTGTGACGGCGTCACGCTTTGACAATACGAAGGATGATTTTTACACCAGACGCCCCAGAAAGTTTTGAAGAATTAAAAGGTGACGGCGTCACGCTTTGTGACGCCTAGGCCGTCACGTTATGTGGTAAAGGGAGACGGCCCAGAAAGATTAACAAGGGGACGGCGTCAAGAGTGGATCTGAGCAATCCGAATTTTAGTTTGGCGGCGGCGAGTGGTTGACGGCGTCACCGAACTATAAGTGAGCGATCACAATGTAAAAATCTATATTAGTAGTTTCTAATATTTCATTCATTAGTGCTGCAACTTTTGGGAACAAACCTAGCTCGTTTTTCATACTGCAATTTCAAGGGTTTTACCACCCCTCCTGAAGACCTTGGATGCTTAATTGAAGATAAGTCTTTCCAAATCATTCAAATATGTCAGAATGTAATTGGGTGACGTAGATTTATAAAAAAGCTTGTCTTTCAATTAACATGTAGGCTAGGTCTTTATTGTGTTTGCTTAGATCTAATGAACCATAGCTATTGATTTATGTTTTGGTTTGCTTGGATTAGTGTGGGTGGGTGAGTCGATGTTAGCTTTAAGAAAACTGGCTAACCTCCTATATGGTAACTTGCTTGAAGTCTTTAAGAAACATGAATTCGGATGTGTACTACATTATATGGTTGTATTTAATGCATGAGCGAATTTAACTGATCCCATGTTAGGAGCTTGTTAGTCGGGCTCCCGACATAGGAGTTGAAGTAGAGAGCTTTCTCTAGAGTTTAGGGAAGATCGTACACGGCCTACCGAATGGTTTAAGGGAATACAACCGTCATCACGTAATTACAACAAACCAACTAAATATAAAAGATAGCTAGGGAGGTTGTAAGGAAATCTAAGTAACACATATATTTCTCCCATATAAGTTTCACACCCACTTTAATTTTGCTTGTTATTTTATTTTATTTGCATAAAGTAGTTAATTGGGTTAGTTGACTAGCAACTAATTCCGCCCACATCTTTATAACCCTTAATTTTTACTTGCTTTCTAAAAAAATATAAAAATACAAAAAGATCATCCCTCAACCCTTAGACCTAATTAGAGTAGCTTTTTAAGCCTAACGAACACATATTCCTACGGAGAGATCAAATCCCCCAGTACTTGCCATTCACTATATACTACATCGGTAGGTACTCTGCCTGGTGGGATTGCAAGCTTCTCAAGATCCCTTGAAAGTTACACCCTAGATGCGTGTCGCCAATCCCGGACATCAACAGACCCAAATCGCCTTCAGCCGTACCTTGTATGCACCTCATTCTTTAAGTTGATTATTGTTACAACATTTGTTAAACCCCTTTGTTATATGTTAATTGATACATGTTGCTAAGTCCGAGTCATATCTTGTACATATTGTTTGATGCCGATTTGAGATCCATGGGTAAGTACTAGTATTATGGAGTTAATGGGGGTTAACGAAGTACAATTATTACCCACTTGCCATCAACTGTGCGTATGTTTTAAAGTACCTCCCAAGTGTTTTTGATTTAATCTTAATTCCCGAGTCGAATTAGAAATATTCTTCTGTCAAGTAATGGTCGTTAGGGAATTGTATGCAGATAGATAAAACGACACGAGTGTGTAAAAATAGTCGATATTGCCTCCAGTAGCATATAGTCACATTCCCTTAAGCTGACTTTCTTCCTTTGGAATTCCACAATTAATTCTAGAGAACAAACCAAATGCGACTAATCGCGGTATAGAGAAATTGTCATATGCAGATGTACCCAAATCCCGCAGAAAGAAACAAACAATTAATAAGTATAATAGTGTTATAATC
>LBNU01036700.1:9556-27736 GCA_014162995.1 Artemisia annua | reverse complement strand
TCGTTATACATAAGAAAGAAAAGAAAGAAATGTAGAGAGAGAAAGTTAGAAAGAGAAAGAGGTGAAGCCTTGGAGAGAAAACCAAAAAAAAAGAAATGAGATTATGAGAAGGCTTACCCTCTCCAAGGATGGAGAGGGTATTTATATGTACATGGGTTTTGCCACTTGGGCTGCGGATCAGGTATACAGTGGGTAAAGACCCGTCCTTCTTCCGCGAACTAATCTACTTCTAAACTACGTTTAACTAACTATTGTAACTACTACGAGCTAAACAATGCTTAATCATATCTGGGGTGACCGAATCTTTCTTATACAAAAAGCGTATTCCTAACAATAACATCTCTTATACACCACGCACTGCGATTAAGGGACAGATACTGGCAGACTTCATCATTGAGCAACCAGGTACTGATGCTCCATCATCAAGCAGCAAGGTAGATCTACAAGAACCATGGATCCTATTTACAGATGGATCTTCATGCGTGGACGGGTCGGGCGCAGGCCTTTTCCTCACCAACCCAGAAGGAATGGAATTCACCTATGCACTGCGTTTTGAATTCACAGCCACGAACAACGAGGCAGAATATGAAGCCCTAATCGCTGGATTACGCATTGCAACTCGAATGGGTGTACGCAACCTAGAGGCAAATGTGGATTCCCGACTATTAGCCAACCATGTGTCAGGTGAATATGTGGCTAAAGAGGATAACATGATTCAATACCTCGACAAGACCAAGTCCTTAATCCAGGGGTTTGACAGGTTTACCATTAAACAAATTCCTAGAGNTTCAATACCTCGACAAGACTAAGTCCTTAATCCAGGGGTTTGATAGGTTTACCATTAAACAAGTTCCTAGAGGGGAAAACAAAAAGGCAGACGCGCTAAGAAAGATCGCATCTACAAGCTTCGCACACCTGTCAAAACAAGTGTTGGTGGAGATCCTAAAGAACAAATCCATCTCGGAGATGGAGATATCTACAGTGATTGAGGAGCAGAATCCTACGTGGATTACCCCTATTATTGAATTCATAAGCAAGGGCATTTTGCCCCAGGAACAGAAGGATGCTCGACGGATACGACGCACAGCGCAGCGTTTCGAACTCCGAGACGGTATCCTATATCGGCGCTCATTTTTACAACCATGGCTTCGGTGTGTCGGACCTCTCCAGGCGGATTACGTACTGAGAGAAATCCACTCCGGTTCATGCAGTATGCATTCAGGACCACGGTCCGTTGTAGCACGAGCCTTGCGGTCAGGATACTACTGGCCCACTATGCATCGCGATGCGCGGGATATGATAAGAAAGTGTAGCGACTGCCAAGTTCACAGACCCATCCCGCGCCAATCACAGCAAGAGCTAACGCCTATTACCTCGCCATGGCCATTCTATAAGTGGGTATCGACATTGCGGGCCCCTTTCCTGTTGCAGCAGAGGGACTGAAATTCCTTATTGTGGCTATTNTGAGAGAAATCCACTCCGGTTCATGCAGTATGCATTCAGGACCACGGTCCGTTGTAGCACGAGCCTTGCGGTCAGGATACTACTGGCCCACTATGCATCGCGATGCGCGGGATATGATAAGAAAGTGTAGCGACTGCCAAGTTCACAGACCCATCCCGCGCCAATCACAGCAAGAGCTAACGCCTATTACCTCGCCATGGCCATTCTATAAGTGGGTATCGACATTGCGGGCCCCTTTCCTGTTGCAGCAGAGGGACTGAAATTCCTTATTGTGGCTATTGATTACTTCACAAAGTGGATTGAGGCAAAAGCAGTGGTGACAATTACAGGTAACCAAGTGAAACGATTTGTTTGGGACAATATTGTATGCCGCTTTGGATTACCTGGGGAAATCGTCTCGGACAACGGAAAACAATTCCGCGATAACCCGTTCAAAGACTGGTACAAAAAACTGAATATAACACAGCACTTCGCGTCAGTTAAACACCCACAAACCAATGGTCTGGTTGAGCGCGCAAATCGCAGCCTAGGCGAAGGAATTAAAGCACGCCTAGACAGGCACAAAGGAGGATGGGTGGAGGAATTGTCACACGTCTTGTGGGCACACCGTACATCAATCAAGGTTAGCACTGGAGATACTCCCTTTTCTCTTGTCTACGGGACAGAAGCTGTTATACCGGCTGAAATAGGGATGCCAACCATTCATACGGCGGAAGTTAATGTCACAACCAATGATGATGAACGGCGTATAGACTTGGACCTATTGGAAGAAAAGTGCGAACGCGCAGCCATACGCGAGGAAAAAGCTAAGTCGAAAATGAAGGGATACTACGATGCTAAAGTTCGAAGCACCTCATTCAGACCAGACGACTTTGTATATCGCGCTAATGATGCAAGCCACGTAGAAGATACAGGAAAGCTTGGACCAAAGTGGGAAGGACCCTATGAGGTCATTGAAGCACTAGGAAGAGGCACGTACAAGCTGCGTGACAAAGAGGGCCATGAGCTACAGCACACATGGAACATTTGCAATCTCAAGAGATGCTATCTTTAGGAAAGGCCATGGCCCCACACACGGACACCTTCGCACTTTAGTAAGTGCTTAATAAATATCCGTGTATTATTGTCTTTGTTTCATTTAGGCAAATAACTTTTTTTTACAAAAACTTGCAAGTATTAACTAAATTTTGCGGTTTCTAGCTAACTCCGCGATACATTTCCTTTACATTGTTATTTAAATACTATTTATGTCTCAATGTTGTGGTTATATTACCTTTTGCCTACATGGCGTGCATGCACTTATTAAAACCCACGATGGTAAAGGATGAGTAAACCTACTAAATAACTCGTTGAGTAAGAGGGTTGCAAACCCATCAACATTGGATCACGCATCCTTGTTAAACACCTTACTCTCAAGACGTTGGGGTAAGTTCAATGTGCATCCCACGACGGATACGCAATTTTGCACACTGTGCGCGTTTAACAAATTAGGAGCCAAGACTCTTGACTACTTAAAATGATATTTACAGCACGCTGCATATCAACCCATACACTTGTAAATTTCATGAACTTCATACACGATTATGGATTCTTTGTAAATTTCCTTAAGTATGTTTGTAATGATTCTTAGCCATAACACGGATGTCTTTTACGCAAAGACAATGACTAAGTACAAACTTTAAAAATCACATTCATTACAGAACCATGAGTTCGTACACAATTATAAGTGATTATAGATTCTATAATCTCTTTTAAGTAAGTGTGATTCTTAGAGGTCTTTGATGCAAAGACAAGAAGCTAAGTGCAAAAATTAGAATACAAACACACGTACAAATCAACTTAATTTATTATAAGCTACGAGTTTATACAAAACATAGATTGTACATATAGAATTGTTCATCTATTATGAAGCCAAAAAAGAGCCTAAATGCTAGAAGTGCGTCTGAGCTTGGAGCTACTACTCTGGCAGGCAGCACTCTTGGAATCCCCAAGTTTCTTCAATAGGTCACTATCCTTGGCTGACACTGTCGCCACGCACACTGGTACCCCATCAGACCTGGGAAGATGCGCCGCACCAACACCACAGAGGATAGCCTTTCCCTGTACGCCCTTCTTTCTCGCAAGTCTCATGGCATGGGCCTCCAAAGATTCCTTCAAAGGGATCTCTTTCTCAAGAGCAAAAGGATGCAGGATGTCACGTGGGCAAGCAAAGACAGGCACCTGCAGCTGCGACACATCTGGCTTCAAAAAATAGTCACTCTGTGCATCAGCGTCTTCTGTTGTGTGCCTAGCAAGAGTTAACCCCTCCATGATGACACCTATAGGGTAATCTTGATCACGCTCCAGTTGAGCAATGTGAGGGAGCTCTAACAGCTTCAGCTTCTCCATCGTACAGAAGCCATGCTAAGCTCCTCTATCAGTTGCTCTGCAGGCATATCCTCACAGGCCTTCAAAGGCTCATCCACTTGAGCCTGACTCGCTTCAGGTGACAACCTCTCAGTATGCGCTGCACCACCCCCTGCAGCTTCAACGCTACACGCAAATGACAAAAAGTCAAGGTTATTGTATCAAGGATAAAAAAAATAAAAATAAAAAAGGAATAAGGCATAGGTCTCATTACTTACTTGGGAGAAGGAGTCTTGGTCGTCTCCTGCGCAGTGATTGATGGCGACACATCCTCTTCTGATGATGCATCCACATAAATACGGTGGCGTCTTCGCTTGGAGGTGCCTGCGCCATCATCACCAGAAACCTTCTTGCGCTTTACACCCTGGCTAGCCCCCTCTGGCGTATCCACAACCTTGACAATTTCAACATCTTCCGAAGAATCACTGCGCGACATTTCCACCTCTAGGGATTGTTCCCTAGGGACGGAAACCCACAGGGGTCGCCTCTAAGGTTGCTGAAGGAGTACCCTCTGACTCTAGTGCGAGCTCCATCGTGCGCCCCGCAGTGGTCTCCAGTACAGGCTCCTCACCTTCTCTTAAGGGGCGTACCCCCACAATCACCTGTTTTGGCCTCGCCAAGTGCACGACCTGAAATAGATCCATTCTGCGCAACAAGCAACAACAAAGAAAAAAAGAGTTACATAAGCTACTATAAGAAAGAGCGCTTACACTAATAAGCGAAGGAGAAGGAAGGACAAGCACCCACCCCGGTTATCCTCATCCAAGAAGGTTGGCACTTCGCCAGGAGGCTGGAAGTAGTTGCGACTAATGCCTAGGTGCACCAACAACTCTTCGGGGTAGGCTCTGATCGGAATACGATTGGCATTTATCGTATCCGCGTCAGCTACGCTATACGTCCCGGCTGGGCACTCGTCCCTCGGCAGCGTTCCTTGGGTATAGAACGCATAATCCCAAGGGAAAAACGTCCTATCAACCCAGAAGAAGTTCTCCCTCCAATCCCTGAGCGCATCTAATTTCTCTGTATAACATTGCAAGCGCCCTGCGCGCTTGGCAAAGGATACCCACCCGTTTGACCATGTTGAGTGGTAAAACGCGCGGAAAAGATGGATGGTAGGGTTAATCGCCATCAGGCGGCAATTAACCTCAAAGTTTGTTATTTTAGCTGCACCTATGCAGTGCAGCTGAGAGATGTGGAGGCGATAATAGTGCAGAATATCACACAAGAATAGCGACATGGGTACACGTTGGTTGGCGAATTCAAAGAAACGCGTGTATACCCCTACTTTCCCATCGGGTAAATCCGCTATGGATGCAGTTGCCGCCGGAACTACCGAGTGCAACGCTTCAAGGATGAAATAATCCGAGGTGAACTGATGAAGTTCATCCTCGGATATATCGGATGTAAAGTCGAATAATTGGCGGACCATGATTAGAATACAAACGCGCACGCGCTATTACCTTAGTACAGATTTGATTTCTTGAGTGGTGTTTGAAGATTTTAACAATGGTGGAAATGAATTTGTTACTGTGATAATCACAGTAAAAAAAGGGATACCCTTTATATAGGGTTTCCCATAGTCTTGGATGCTTGACACGTGTAACCTACTAACTTTAAACGTGTGGCTAGGAGATCAAAAGGCAAGATACTTTTTGCACATTCCCACGATTTCCAAGGCAACATTTTCGGATTTATTCGGACCAGATTCATGGTATATTCTTTTGGCGGGAAACATTTGGAACTTGACCACCACGAATGCTGGAGTGTCTTTCGGTACGACTGATAGTCTAGCATCCGCGATTGCACCGTGCGCATACTAGACTGGTGGGACATGATGACGTATAGTCCGCACTCGGGTCACGAACCCGACCAATGGACATTACTAATTCCCAAGCCCATCACACGTGGGCTATTATAATAATGATTTGGGCTCACGAAAGCCCAAACTCAAACCCAAAGTTATTTATGGCCTTGATATAGGATATCTCTTATCTATGGGATAAGGATCAAGAGGCTACATAATTATGGGATACGCCGAAGAGTGAGGAACACAAAACCTACAAGGATTTCGTGTATATATAAAGGGCATCACGGCTCTCATTGAGGTATCATCTAAGAACCCTAACTCTTCACTAAAACCCGAATACCGATTACTTACTCTCACGCCGGAGGATAATCGTGGGAAACAATCCCACGATAAGCCTAACGGTGTTTTCTTGCTTTCTTAGTACGCATGTCACAACATCAAGGTTCAATTGATACGAGAACAAGAGTCCAAACAAGGAACGCCCAACTTTTGTATCAACATATATCTTGTTCATGATTGGTTGCTCATCATTTACATTTTACTTCCATGTTTCTTAGCCTAAATAAACATAGCTTTTAATCATATAAACAAACAATCTAAATTACTAGTCTTTGGATAAGTGACAATCTAGGGACTTTACTTGACACAATTGCTAACTTGGCTTTTCTACAATCTCTTGGGACGACCTGGTCTTACCTAAACCTTTGCTATAAACGGGGGTTATACTTTACCCATGTGTTTTATATATTAAGGAAATTGGTGAAATTAGTATTATAAATTTAAAGCTTTTGAAACACATCAGATGGTGATGGTGGTACCTACTTCCAGCAGAGACATGTCAATCCATACCCCATGCTCACACTCCGAAGTCATTATCAATGAAGATCATGAAAGTTGAGAGACTTACAACAACGCTTCCGCAATTCTGATGCAAAGTCTCCTGATCCAATAAAGTGTGAGCATGCCAGTCCAATAGTCACAACATCACATGAAGGCGTTACTACAGAGGATAAACTTAGAGATTTACGGTGGCTGATGATCTCAAAGAATGTTCAAAGATCACATACCTCAACGGAACATTAATCACAAAGATCATCTCTTGAAGAACAAAGATCAATGAACTTGAAGAATCAAAATCTACGAGCTAGGAATATTAATTCATGTAATTGTATGCTATTATTCATATCATATTTTCCGGGGTGACCTCCCTTAGGGGAAGATTGTTAGGAATACGAATATTCCTATAAAAGACTCGGTCACCCCGAGGATCTAATACATTAAGATAGCTCGTAGGATTATTAGTAGTAGTTTAGTTATCGTAGTATTCGTTTAATTGTAATTAGTATTCGTGGAGTGGGTCGGGTCTTTACGCACTGTCAGCTCACTCCACGGCCCGTTTCATGGGGCATTAGTATGTAACTATAAATACCTTCTCCCACCCAAGGGAGAGGGTTGGAGCTTCCTTTCACTTAATCTAATATTTCTCCTTTTCTCTCATCACTTTCTCTCTATAGGAAAGCCTCTCAACTCTTCTCTTCCTCTCTCTAGTTTTCTTCCATAATTCTAACCATAAACACAAGAACCACACAAGCTATTATTATGAGAATCCTACAGCAGCCTTTCAGGGTACCGGTTTTGGATTTCGATAGTCTGGTTTTGATTAATGGGGGTGATGTTATCGGTACAGTTAGAGATAGGATGGAGATGATACATAGGGATGCCGAGGGTCAGATTGTGTTTAGATCCCACGCTTGGAGCAGATTGTTTGGGATTAGGGTGTCGTTGATTAGAGATCTCATGTGAGAGTTTTTTAGTATAGTGCATTACAGGGAGACTGATATTGATTTAGAGACCGATGACACGCTGGTGTTCAGGTTACGTGGGGAGCCTCGTCATATGTCGATGAGGCAGTTTATTTTGGCTATGGGATTGCATACTGAGGAGAAGATTCAGTCTGCTGGATTCGATGCGTACTAGGGAGAGAGTTTGAGGCATGTACCTAATAGGATGGAGCTTCGTGATTACTGGATGGGGATTTCATCTTGGGTGATTCGACTGTTACCACTCCATCCTACAGCCTCATGAGGGAGCCTTTGAGGAGGTTGTGTCACCATTTGATTGCATTGACAGTAGCTGGGAGAGGTCAGTCACCCAAAAAGGTGACCACTCTAGACCTCTTCCTTTCCAGGTGCATGGACGAAGGACGTGTAGTGAACGTTCCTCACTTCTTAGCGCAATATCTACACAGGGTTGCTCTTGGGAGGGATCATAGGAGCCAGATTACCGGTGGACATTTTGTTTCGAGATTGGATGCTCACTTTGGGGTCATTGGTGAGGTCATTCCAGCTGGGTTAGATGTGTTTGCGATTGAGCTTCCGAGGATTGACATTGATTACTTGGAGAAGAGGCTCAGGTTGTGTGAGACTAAGTTAGGGGCTTACCATTGGGCGCCATTGGATCCACCTCGACCAGTTGTGGTTGAGCCAGAGCATGGGGCTGATCAGGAGGCCCCGAGTGCTGCTCCAGCTCAGGAGGGACCGCAGGGACCACCACACGCCCCAGTACTACGTACTACTGCTCAGAGATTATACAGAGTGGAGGATGAGCTCAGATTGTTGAGAGGGAGTTTAGATGATCAGAGAGAGGCCATCCAGGGGATTGCAGATGAGCAGAGACGGTTAGGATCATGGTTGGTTGAGAGGATGACAGAGGTGATGGAGGAGCGTAGGATGAGGTACCAGAGGTACGATGGACCATCATCACGGACACGCACTTGCACTTTGAGAGACGCAGAGTCTGACCCAGGACCGATGGTGCCAGCACCTCCGCACCACCCGCTGATGATATTCCTCCCCCTTAGACTTTGATTTATTTGGTTTATGGACATGTTTCATACACTAACATGTTTCTGATGCGTGGGTTTTGCAACCTTTGCACTTAGGTTTTACCTCTCAAGGGATCTTGAGAAGCTTACAACCCCCACCAGGCAGTGTACCTGACCGATGTAGTATAGTGAAGTGGCAAGTACCGGGGGATTGATCGTTCTCTCGGGGAATAGTGTCGTTAGGCTTGAAAAGCTACTCTAATTAGGTCTAAGGGTTGAGGGATGATTCTTTTTGTATTTTTATATTTTATGAAAGCAAGTAAAAATCTCGGTTTTTGGAAGAGTGGGCGGAATTACTTGCTAGTCAACTAACCCAAATAACTACTTTTGCAAATAAAATAAAATAACAAGAAAAAATAAATGGTTGTGAAACTTATATGAGAGAAATATGTGTTTGCTTAGATTTCCTTACTCCCTAGCTATCTTTTATATGTTAATTGGTTTGTTGTAATTGTGTGGATGACGGGTTGTATTCCTTTAAACCATTCGTAGGGCCGTGTACTATCTTTCCTAACTCTATAAGCTCCTACTTCACTCCTATGTCGAGCCGACTTAAAGCTCCTAACATGGGATCATTAGAATTCGCTCATGCATTAAATACAACCAAATAATCGTAATACACATCCGATTCATGTTTCTTAAGACGTTCAAGCAAGTTACCGTATAGGAGGTTAGCCAGTTTTCTTAAGCCTAACATCGACTTCACCCACCCACAATATCACAAACAAACCAACAACATATAATTAATAGCTAGGTTTCATTAGATCTAAGCAAACACAATAAAGACCTAGCCTAGCATGTTAATTGAAAGACAAGCATAAGATATAATCACACAATACATAGACATATTAAATGATTTAGAAAAGAATTATCTTCAATTAAGCATCCAGGTTTCAAGGGTGGAAAACCCTAAAAAATACAGTAGAAAAACGAGCTAGTGTTTCTTCCCAAAAAGTTGCACACTAATGAATAAAAATTAGACGTATTATGGATAATTATTAGTGGATGTCCATATAACCCATTAGAGGCCCATGACCCAATTAGCTACTAGGGTTTTTACCCTAAGATTTAACTTATATATACACTTTGTATATCTGACATTATGATCAATTGAATAATACTTTTCATTCTCTCAATTCTTGTTCACAAATTGTTCATAACACGTTATCAGCACGTTCTTACTGTTTTTAATATACGATGGACGTTAACAGGACAAGGCACATACATCCGATTCTTGTTGTATACCGTATTTAATTGCTTTAGTTCCATGGTATTTGAAGGAGCAATGTCCAATTGACGTATGGATCATCGAATTTTAGTGATGACAGAGGTAAGTTTCTTTTCATGATGATTAATTAATAATTAAAGTATAACTATATGATTGCATGATTTTCTACATGGGATAATTAAATACTTTGCATACTATATCAATGTTCTTAAAAAAAAATTACGAACCAATAAGTAAGGAGTAAACGATTTACTTTGCTCTTCCACAATTCTCGTTATGAATACAAAAGGTAATCTTAAACCCTAAGTATATTATTTAAATAATAAATATGTATTAAGTTTGCGTATATATAAAAGGGAATATGAATTGCTCTTCTCAATTAAACCAATATCTTTGTTATTGAGAATGCAACTAAGATTGTCTTGAAGCATAATAATATGGTAGATAATGTTAATATTATATGTGCCCTTTTGTTATGATTGTCAATGGTATATCCGTATATGTGCCTTCTTTGTGATTATGTCTTACCGAGTATGTTCTCGCTACATGTTTCGAATGCATATGCTTATTCTAATTGTTTGCTTGTTTTATCTATTTATTAAACTCTAAGATGCAATTATTTTAATGTAACCCATGATGGTGTATTTGGTCAAGGTTTTTCAAACTTTATAGTACCTGACTAGCAAAACAATTACAGATGTTTGGTCACCAAAGCGAAAATTACCATTACTATCATTAATCATTTATACATTAATACACGTATCTGCATCTATTATTTTTGTATTGAGTTTGCGTAACAGATTTTACAATAGGCAACTGAATTTTGTTTGTTGATCATGTTTATTATGATATACTAGAATTTGCATTACGTCTTTAAAAGTATGGAGATCTATGAAAAGAATGTTGTCAAAACCCACCATACGTCGATCATCAATTATCATCACGAACATATTATATGTTAAATTATTTGGTTTCACTCCCTAGGTATATGAATAAATAAATAAATAAGAGTAAATTACACCATTCGTCCCTGTGGTTTGCTCCAAATCACTGCCGTAGTCCCTGATCTATTTTTTTTGCTTTTTTGCTCCTTATGGTTTACATATTGCACGCTGTCAGTCCTTATCGCTAACTGTCGTTATCTTCTCCGTTAGCTCCCATTCGTCAAGTTGCAACGTTAGTCCATTAACCAAACGATCATTTGCAATGTTAGTCCTTTATACTAACGGCCGTTTCTAATTAACTTAAATTTTGGTTTTTATTGTTTTCGCCCGTTTTCTTACGTTTTCATGCGTTTACTTACGTTTTCGTCTGTTTTATACGTTTTTGTCCGTTTTTATATATTTTTGTCCGTCTTTTTACGTTTTCGTATGTTTTTCTTGCGTTTTATCCTTTTTAATCGTTTTCTTACGTTTTCATACGATTTTATCCGGTTTATACATTTTTATCTGTTTTTATACGTTTTCCTCCTATTTTTACACTTTTATCCGTTTTTCTTACGTTTTTATTCGTTTTTATTCGTTTTTATTTGCTTTTATCTGTTTTCATATGTTTTTATACGTTTTCATCCGTTTTTATACGTTTTCATTTGTTTTTATTCATTTTCGCTTGTTTTCTTATGTTTTCACCCGTTTTTATAGGTTTTCATCCGTTTATATACCTTTTCGGTCTGCTTATATACATTTTCGTCTGTTTTATACGTATTTCTTGCATTTTTATTCATTTTTATATGTTTCTATCTGTTTCATATGTTTTTATGCGTTTTTATACGTTTTCTCTTGTTTTATTACGTTTTCTTATGGATGAAAGTGTATAAAAACATATGAAAATAGATAAAAATGGATTAAAACGTATGAAACGCAAGAAAAATGTATAAAATAAAAGGAAATGTATATAAACGGACAAAAATGTTTAAAAACGGAAAAAACGTAAGAGAACGTATAGAAACATAAGAAAATGGGTGAAGACTTAAGAGTACAAGCGAAAACGTACAAAACGGATTAAAACGTATAAAAACGGAAGTAAACATATGAAAACGTTAGAAAAATGGACAAAAGCATAAAAAATGGAGGAAAACGGATAAACCATATGACAACGTAAGAAAACGTATAAAAAAAGATAAAAACGTATGAAAACATAAGAAAACAGACGAAAACGTAAAATGACAGACGAAAACGTATAAAAACGGACGAAAACATTAGAAAACGCATGAAAACGGGCGAAAAACATACAGATTCGTATAAAAATGAATAAAACATATGACAACGTAAGAAAACGGATAAAAACGAATGAAAACGTAAGAAAAACAGATGAAAACGTATAAAGACGGACGAAAACGTATAAAAACGGACGAAGACTTATAAAACAGACGAAAACTAATAATACGCATGAAAACGGGCGAAACGATAAAAACCGTGTAGAAAAGAATTTTTTTTAAGAAAACCAAAATTTGAGTTAATTAGAAACGGCCGTTAGTATAAAGGACTAACGTTGCAAATGATCGTTTGGTTAATGGACTAACGTTGCCACTTGACGATTAGGAGCTAACGGAGAAGATAATGACAGTTAGCGATAAGGACTGACAGCGTGCAATATGTAAACCATAAGGAGCAAAAAAGAAAAAAAAATAGATCAGGGACTACGGTAGTGATTTGGAGCAAACCACAGGGACGAACGGTGTAATTTACTCAATAAATAATGTTGTATTGTTGCCTACATCTATATCATATGTATTGATTTAGTAATTTGTACTAGATTTGTATCGTAAGTTATCAAACTTGTTGGGCCTTTAGGAATACAAAATGGTGGTTATGGCATTGCATTCTTTAGTAATCCTATTATCTTTTTCATTGCCATTCTTTGATTTGAATCAAGCGTCTCCTTAGTTATTTACGTGTGCGAGTTAGTAATGGGTAATAACATAATGGCTTATATGTTTGAGATTGATGTTGTAGGATACTCATAAATATTGTAGGATACTCATAAATTATAATATGTGTGTTTCTTGTGATTATGGTTAGATTTGTATTAGAAGAAAGAAAGAAGAAGAGAGTTTAGAGAGAGAAAGAAATAGGGAGAGAATGGGAGCCTTTTTAGAGAGAGAAAACCAAGAGCATAATATTACTAAGTGAAAAGGTCCAACCCTTCCCTTGTGTGGGAAGGGCTATTTATACTTACAAGGTGGATGAATGCCTCTACTAGGCTGTGGAGCGGGCTGACAGAGGGTAAAAGACCCGACCCGACATCACGAATACTAACTAATACTAAAATACGTTCTAACTAATATATTAAATACTACGAGCTACATCATGCTTAACGATACTTGGGGTGACCGAATCTTCAATCAGAAAAACGTATTCCTAACAATCTCCCCCTAAGGGAGGTCACCCTGGAAATTAAACTTTGAATTCCAGCATTTAGATCTTTGTCGATATCTTTGTAGCTCGCAGTTGTTGATTCCTCAGTGTAAAGAACTTTGTGCTTTCAGCAGCGGACTCGAGATGACTTGTTTGATGTGTAGGATGATCTTTAGCATTGCTTCGAGTTCATCATCCAAATGAGTACCATCAAGTCATCTTTGAGTAGACATGTCTCTATTTTGATGTTGTGACTATCTTTGTGTTGTCATGCTCACACCTTTTTGGATCATGATCTTTTGCATCAGAGTTGTGGAAGCATAGTTGAAGCCCATTCAATGATCATGATTTCTTTGGATTTGATGTTGAAGTGTGAGCATGAGGTGATGAGTAGACATCTTTTCTGCAATCAGCCACAATCTCCAGCTTCTTTATCTCTGGTGGGTGTACGCTTTTCCAACATGCTCATACATCTTAGTTGAGTGCATCTCCATGGTTGTATAGTTCTGAATACTCCTTTTAGATGTTGGTATGAGCATGTGGAACTAAAGTGATGGTGGTGAAGTGATAAGGTTGGTATGTTGAGCTGCATGAAAATTTGGTTAGTAATAAACATACCAGCACTTATAGGTTCGGACTTCGAGATCATCAACAGCATAGTGTAAAGACTTTCTCTAATCCTTACCAAGGCCGTTCCTAATCGGATACCCTCGAAAGAGCTTTCACTGACATACCGAAGTACACCAACGATTAGGTGAGTCGCTGGAGATCACCCCATGACTGTAGACCTTTTGGAACACCACTGCTAACACTAAGCGTAATCCACGAGAGATTACTGAAGTGACCTGCTGTCAAGGCTGTTTGATGTTGACCCTGGCAGAAGTTTCCACTCAATCACTGGGAAATACATATGTATATTCCCTCATAAGTGTTCTTGGCAGATTGCTAAGATCTGCGTAGGACTCAAAATATTACAGCTGGTGTCCTTAATGTTGAAAAACCATTGTAGAAGTATCAAGTGTTCCTATGAGATCTTTTGATGTATCTTGTGGCTCTAGACTCGATAAGTGCATTATTTGGTCGTCGGAGACTGGAGCGGTGTCTCCTGTTTCAATATCAACATAGCTCGTAATGAGCGGTCGATAGATTATGCAGGGTTCCCCGTGAGAATGAAACAAGCTCTTTTGAGAGAACTTGAGTGGTTAGAAGGTTTAGTGCAGTGCGTCACTGGGTCCATGACGTCTTGTCTTCAATACCGATGTTACCTTAGTAACAGTCAGTAGCATATAAATTGAACCCGGTTTCTGCCCTAAGGTTGAATAATGGGAGGGCTATTTCTTTTCACCCTTTCTCATTTCATTTCTTTTTAATTCTTCAACCCCTTCTTTCTCCTTTCTCATTTATCTCCTTTTTTTCATAATCATACCTAAGGACTTTCTAATACTATCTATTCGGTATTGTCCTTGGGTAGATCCCTCCGGTTCTGGCGGATCATAGGACGATTTTCCTAACCTTAGCCACCTTATAACTTCATGACTATCCTATGTTTCCGTTTGACCAAATCATTGAAAATTCTCTCAAAGTGTTTATGATTAAGAAACACATTTTTGCTAACACTTTGAGGGTTTTAGTATTTTCAAATGCTCCCCCTTAATATGTTCTCATAGGTTTTTGATTGAAATTTGCACATGTCGGGGTGAGTTGCACTTTTGAATTGATCCACTCTTAATAGATGTATACCCTAGGGACACGTCTACGTTGCTTAGTTAAAGGGATCCATTATCAGCTTTTAGGTGATAACTAGCCCTAATAACTAACTTGAAGTTGTTAACATTCCTTAAAAAGGAAGTTAGACCCGTCAAAGTACACATCTAATAAGAGCTTCTCGAAACGGTACTTTCTTGTTGGGTTTTAGGAATTCTGCTTCTGAATAAAGTCAATCTGCTGCTGACTGACTCTGCTGCTGAAGATGACTCTGCTGCTGGAAATTGCAAGACTCTGCTGCTCAGAGTTTATTATAGTAATGAGTCGTGTATTTATAGTAATGATTGTATTAAATATTCTATAGGTTTAGAATATTGTTTGTTTGTGTAAGAAGTCATTGTAAACCGTGTAGGGTTCCTTGTCTATAAAAGGAGATCCCTAGGGTTAGAGAATGTACGTGTGTTAGAAAAGTCGATTCACTTCAAGGTTGTAAAACCCTAGCATTGTAAGAGTGCTCGTATTCATTATATTGAAGTGTTTAAGTGTGAAGTAAATTGTTTTTGTGTTCATCTTAAGTTAAACAATATATTCCGCGTGTTGTTTAAGTTATAATTCAAGTCAGCTTCTATACTAGATCGTTTGCTCAACTGGGATCAACAAGTGGTATCAGAGCTTGTGATCTAGAAGCTGTGATCGAGAAGAACTCAAGTACTACTAAAGTCTGTTCATAACAACAAAAGAAGCCATGGGTGATGACACACATATGATTACTGCATCCAAGATCCCAATGCTCAAGCAAGGAGAGTATGAGCTTTGGAAGATGCGCATCAGGCAGTATATGCGCATGATTGACTACAAGATGTGGAATGTGGTTCTGGATGGTGACAAGTTTCCTAGGGTCGTCGATGGGAAGGAGCTAGCTATCAAAGCCAAAGAAGATGAAGATCTCAGAAAGCTGGAGATCAAGACTCTCAGTATTCTTTTAATGGGAATACCTAATGAGTTTCAGGTTGACTTTGAACACTGTGAATCTGCTAAAGCTCTTATGACTGCTGTTGAGTCAAGGTTTGGTGGCACTGAAGCTACTAAAAAGTCAAGGAAGAATGTCCTGAAGCATCAATTTGAAAACTTCACTGCTCTAAGTGGTGAGAATCTTGATGGCACTTATAACAGGCTTCAAAAACTTATAAGTCACTTGAAGCTTGTGGGTTACATAGTTCCTGAAGAAGACATTAATCTCAAGTTTCTCAGAAGTCTTGCACCAGAATGGAGCATGCATACAGTTGTGTGGAGAAACAAAGCAGACTTTGAAACAATGAGCTTGGATAATCTGTACAACAACTTGAAAGTATATGAATCTGAGATGAATCTCTCATCTAGTTCATCTACTTCATCTTCTGCAGCTCAGAATATAGCCTTTGTGTCTTCCAAAACTTCTAACTCTTCAGACACTCACTCTGCTGCTTATGGTGTATCTGCTGCTAGTACTGGCAACTCTGCTGCTGGTTCTAACAACAGTGATAATATGAGTGATGCTGCTATCTGTGCTTTCTTGGCTGATCTTACTACAGGTACTCAAGTTTTGAATCAGGATGCAGATCATATTGATCCTGATGCTCTTGAAGAGATTGATTTGAAGTGGCAGATGGCTATGTTAACCTTGAGAGCAAGAAGGTTCTTGAAGAGAACTGGTAAACAGCTTAAGTACAAGCCTCAGGGTAACATGGGATTTGACAAATCCTTGATGGAGTGCTATAACTGCAATAGGAAGGGTCACTTTGCCAGGGAATGCAGAGCTCCAAAGAAGATTGTAGAACTTCCCAAGAAGAATGATGCTGAGTCAAAGCCTTCTACTGCTTTGGTATCTTGTGATGGGTTAGGTGACTATGACTGGAGTGACATGGCTGGAGAAGAACCAAATCAAGGTCTCATTGCTCAAGTGAAGACTACAGGGCATAACTTTGCTCTTATGGCCTATGCTTCTTCATCATCTGGTTCTGACTCTGAGGTATCCAATGAGTCAAATGATTCTACTTGTTCTTTTAAATCTTGTGCTGATACTATAGAAGAACTTAAATCTAGGAATGATAGTCTTAGGCAAGAGGTTGAGTCCCTAAAACTTGATAACTTAAGTTATAAAGTAGGAATTCAAAATGTTGAAAGAAGACTAGAATATCTTAAAGAGATGGAGCTTGAATATGTAGATAGAATTAATGTACAGGATGGTGAGCTTTTTGTTAAAAACGCTGAGATTGAAACACTTAAAAGAAAATTAACAGAAGCAGAACAGGCTAGAGATGAGGCTCTTGCAGATAAAGATAAACATATTGTAAGAGTTGAAAAACATAAGTTTGCTTCAACTGCCATAGATAATACTATTCAGTGTCAATTAATGAGAAGAGGTAGTGGCATAGGGTATACTGAAGTAGCTCCTCCAATGAAAAGTGCTTTTGCACCACCAGGAAAGGAGCTATCCTTCATGAGTAAACCAGAAGATGTTAGGAATACGATTTTTGTATAAGAAAGATTCGGTCACCCCTGATATGATTAAGCATTGATTAGTGATTTGTCGCGGGAGAAAAGTACAAGCTCAAACCACGAGTTCGTTGTCCCAACGAGGGTTGAATATGGATCTCGTCACTCAAGACCGTGAGCTATGTGTTATGAATGAGGTTTAAAAGAAGGTTTTGGTTTTGTCTATACTACAACGACAAATTAAAGTAAAGGAAAGCGGTAAAACGAAATGAAATAAGTAAACAAGTAAAGTTGCATGAATAAAATGACTAAAGAAAGCGGTAAATGAAAGCGATAAGTAAATAAAGCGGTAAATGAATTTAAAAGACAATGTGTTTGTAAAGCGACGCGAATAAGTTCGTTAAGCTTGAGGTAAAAGTTTGCAACGAGTTATTTTCCTTTCTCGAGATTAGTTGTCAATTAATCTTTTGAAAAGATATTAGCTCAAGATGAGTGAATTAATCGTTCAAAGATTTCGTCTTCGAATAATTAACTCACACGTCTAAGCAATCTTTCGATTACTTATCACAAACGTTTAACGCTCTTACTTAACTCACAAACTCGAGTGACTAAGCAAACACGTTTAAAAACTACTCGAGACTCATATTAAAAACTTAAAGCGATAAAGAAATTAAAAGACTTGTAAAACATTTAAAGTAATAAAAGTGTAAGACTAAAAATGAAAAGACGCAAGACTTAAATAATAAAACGACACTAAAAGGATTTTAAAGAAAATTCGACAGCATAACGTTTAGATTTAAGAAAATAAGAGCCTCACTCGATAAACGATGAGGTAAAATAAAAGTCTAGCTCGTCT
>LBNU01036699.1:72854-107049 GCA_014162995.1 Artemisia annua | reverse complement strand
GGCATGAGCAAGCGGGATATTTATAAGTGAACCACATAGTTTATTGATAAAAAAGTTTTATATTATAACGAAAAACAATAAAAGTTTGACGATTTTGGAATTAAACATAATGTTTGAACCTGGTTCAACCCGGTGGTTCACCGTGAAACCGTCTAAGCAAAAAATGGCACGATTTACAACCGGGTCAACTTGCTAGGTTGGGTCGAAATCGGTATCAAATTAAACTGGTTCAACCCGGTCCGGGTTTGAAGTGTCCCGGTCAACCCAGTTTTTGTTTTAATTGATTGTATTTATTGATAGAAGTTTTTAATGCTGTACAATGTGGAATAAATTATTGATTTTAAGTATACAATGGATAACTGTTTTGAAACCCGTTCGACCCGGGTGGTACAACGGTCATGAACCTTCCGTTGAAAAATAGTCGATTTAAATCGGGTCAACTTTCTAGGTGGGTCAATAAATGGGTCAAATTAAACCGGTCAACCCGTCGGTTTGAAGCGTCCGGTCAACCCTGGTTGTGTTTAATGGTTGTACAGTGTGAATTAAATATTGTACTTTTTAAGTAATGGATGTTAATAATTTAATTTAATTACATTCATAATTTCTTTAATAAGATTTCAACATTTCAACATTCAACAATATTGACTTTCACTTTTCCACTTTGACTCTTTTTCCTTTATATGTAGTATAGATAGTAATACTAGTCTATGATTTGATCTTTTGTGAAACAAAATAATACAAGTAGAAGTAATTCATTTTTACAGTCCCTGTGGTTTGCCGGGTCAAGTCACGAATAGTCCCTGCCGTTATAATTTCGTCAGGTGGTCCCCATGGTTACGACCCATTCGGGTTGGTCCCTTGGCCAACTTATCCGTCAGTTTGACCATGTGAAATGACAAAACCACCCTTATTTTATATATTATTATATTTATTTATTAATAACAACACTTTTATTATTTATTATATTATTATTATTATTATTATATATTATTATTATTACTTAAAAACACCAAACATATATCCAAATCAAACACTTCCATAAGCATACTCAATTCATTTTTTTAGAAAAACACACATGAATCCACTCCATAAATCAAAGGCACATATCAAAGCACCAAAACCATTCTAGTGCCCTATTTTATTAAATAAGAAAACCCATCGACACCAAAAATGAGTAAAACCGAGTAAAAACATTCAATAAACCAATAAAAATTAAGTGAACAACAAACACCAAATCTGGTTGTGGATTTAAATTGAGAAAGAATTGATGTTGCGATGTAGATAAGTTGAATACCGCTGTTCATGTAGCGCGGTTTCTGAGGAAGATTTAAGTTTTGGTATGGTCTCGGCTGTACCGCCGTCAGTTTTGCTCCCCCGATGTCTGAGATGCGATTAGAGCGAGGAAAAGAAGTATTATACAGACAGAAGAAGTGGAGGCTTATTCAGACTTGAAAATAGAAGGGAGACAAATTAGGAAAAACTTGCTATGAAAATCTTTCAGTCATGTGTTATGAAGAAATGAAATACGGCAACGGGTTCAAATTTGATTTCATATGAGAGGAAAAAGGAAATTGTTGAAACTTGGGCGTGAAGCTAGTTGATGAATTTTGGTGGTGATGGTTTGTGTGATGACCAAATATTCTAAGTCAGTCGTGGAGTTTTTTATTTATGAGGTTAATTTTGTGATTTAAGTTTAAATCTAAGTTAGGTTTTTAATTTCAAATTTGGGTTTTGGGTTTTTGTGAAATTAAAGAAATATGTGGTGTTCTGTGGCTCGTCGTGGTGGCCGAATGTGGTGATGATCATTTTTGTGGTGGTGTGGGTGGTTGTTTTTGAAAGATGATGAAGATGATGAAGATATAAAGGTGAAAAGGAAAGGAGTTAATTGTGTGGGTAACCAGGAAATACACGAAATGACTCAAATACCCCTCAAGTTAACAGTCAACTGACGGATAAGTTGGTCAAGGGACCAAACCCGTATGGGTCGTAAACCATGGGGACCAAACCCGACGAAATTTAACGGCAGGGACTATTCGTGATTGACCCGGCAAACCATAGGGACGAAAAATGACATTAACTCTACAAGTTATGTTCAATATACTGGTTTTTATTAAAGCTAACATTAGTATAGGACAACCCAATACTTTGACCCGCTCCTTTTGCTACGGCGCAATCTTTTGGAGTAATTTATATGTATATGACTAGTTAGAAGGGATCAATTAAGAAAAACGAGCTGGGTAGCCCGCGCGTTGCGGCGGGTAATTTTGTGTTG
Source organism: Artemisia annua (assembly GCA_014162995.1). Classification (NCBI taxonomy): domain Eukaryota; kingdom Viridiplantae; phylum Streptophyta; class Magnoliopsida; order Asterales; family Asteraceae; genus Artemisia; species Artemisia annua. The sequence goes on along the minus strand of LBNU01036699.1, from coordinate 104,777 downwards.
ATGAAAGTGGTTAACAATTTTTAGATGCGTTTTTTTGTATATGTATATCTACATTTGTATAAAAATATGGTAGTAAGTTACAAATATTTGTTTTATTTTTTTGTTTTTTGTTTACCTGTTGTTTTTTTCTGGGTTGTATTTTTTGAAGTGTGTAGTAGGCCCATTTTTTTTTGGTGGTGTATGTGTAGTTTTAATGTTGGGCCAAGTTGTTTGAATATTTTGGCTGGGGTTGAAGGTAAAAATATATACGCTTATTTTAAACGGAATTGGGGAAAAACACATAGATTAGGTTAATTAGGGTTTGGGGAATCTTATCAATACGCAGCTTTTTAGAAATCTTTTTAATTTAAGTGGTATGGCTCCTAAGTATCCGAAGTGTTTGAGTGTTTCTAATCAAATTGGTGATAGGCGTGTTGAGAAGGTTTTGGAGGCAGTGTTTTCTCGTGAGAAGCATGCGTGCAAAGGGGATGAAAAGGCTTATGATGAAAGGGTCGAAGAAGTCAAAGCAAGGATTGAGCATAGACATGGAATTATTATGGAGTTGAAGAAGCTTGGGGTTCATCCAGTTCTGGAGAAGTATGTGACAGATTTACAGTGGGCGGAGCGAGAGGATTTTGATGAATTAGGTTGGTTGTTTCAGATGAAATATCGTGCATGTGTGCGTGCGGCTGACAAATCTAAGATTGGCAAGAAACTGAGGAGGTTGAAATAAGGTTGGTTCTGTTGTCTCTTTTGGTTGTTTCAATGTGGGCGTCTGTAGTAGACTTTTGTAAGGGTCACTTGGTTAAAAAAAAGTATCTTTTGTTGTAGTTATGTTAGTATTATGTAAGTTTTTTTTATGTTGTCTATGGTTAGTGTATCAAATTCCAGTTTACATGGTGTATGCTGGATGGTTATGTTAATATGAATAAAACTACATGTTTGTGTCATGTTGGATTGGCTTATTGGTTATTTTTATTGTTGAAAATTGTTTCATGAAATTGGTAGTATAACTGTGAATATGTATTGTTATTGTGTGGTTGTTAGGAGTATGTTTTTAAAAGTGATATGGGTCAGTACACATGTGAAACAGGCATTGCATGTGATATAGGTTAATTTGTTCTTTGTATATGATGAGATTCTCTTGTTACAGTGTTTCTGTGAGCATATGCATTTGGAATTTTCTGTTTTTGTGGCTGGGAGTGGAAAAAGGGTATATATTTTACTGTTTTGCATAAAAAGTATAATGAAAATAGGTACTATTCCAATTTAGTTTAGGTAACTGGTTTAGTTACATTTTTATCTATAAATAAGTAGGATATGCTATGTATTTCCATTTGTATCTCAGTAGCTCCACTTAAAAACTTAAAGAAGGTAAAACATGGTTTCCACACCTAATTTTGATCAATTAAAGGAGATCTGTGGTTCGAATGACATGAAAGATTGTTTCAAATTTCTGTTTCTGCATGAGGAAACAGAGAATGAGGGTTTCATTAGGAAGGTTATTGAGTGGTGTGATGGTATACATGAGAAAATTGCAAAATTTGGGCATATGCTTGAAGAAGGAGAGACTTTTAGCCACTTTGATGTAGCAGCGATGACTGGAATGGAGTGCTTGGTCCAAGCCCAAGCTAGAAATGGGGTGGTGTTGCAAGGTTTACTTCGTCTTCTGGATGTTTTACGTGATGCAAGGACAGAGAAACGGCGTCATGTAATGATCATGGAAGCCCAGGATTAGGTCTAACTGCTGTAATGGTCAAGTCTGTTGGGTCTATATTTGGAAGTTGATGTACTATGTGTTGTCTGTGTTGTATTTCAGTGTTGTATTCTTCACTAAGGTAGCAATCTTAGTGTTTGTTGCTGTAGTTGTAAAATATTGGGTTTATCAATAATAAATGTTGTTTTGTATGTTTTCTAATTATGATCATGTTTGACTAATAAGGTGTATCATAATTCAAGTTATTGCTTATTCAGATAGATGTAGCATATGAAATGGTATACAATTTTTGTGACATAAACAAACATGCAATTAGACTTTTAGTAGTAGATATACGTGGTAATTCCATTCTAATATAGTGCGTAGTGACATCTACATTAGTGTTGTTAACCATAACACAAAATAGAACACACTGGTGTGTTTACTATCCAACTTAGAGTATCGTAGGTAGTGTATGCGATTTGACATCTAAGTTTTATTGGCACTACTACTTATTTACATACAAAGGTGATCATAGATCCACCTTTCGTAGGAGTCGATAGTTTTCAAAAGAAGTAGGCGCTACTTGACCATGGAAATTTAAGATTTCTTTTTCTTGTTGTCAGGTGATTCTTCTGGAAAAAGTGGTCGCCTGATTGCCCTGCGGTTTGCCTCATCTGTTCTGGATCGTGTCTGCATACCAGTGTGTGGTGTCGATGGTGTTGCGGTTGGCGTGTCATCTGTAAAAAAGATAAGTGAATATTTAAGATCAAAAATATTTGTTTATTTAATTTTTGTGCGACTGTTTGTTGATGTCTATCTGTGATGATGTTTGTTGATAATTGCAGAAATGTTGTTTGTGTTGGCGTGCATAATATTATCAATATAAAGTGTCATTGTAAATTATTGCCATTCTTTTATTAGATTATTTGTAAAATTTGGAGACTTCTATTACCTTCTGGTTGATGCCCATGCATTGGTGTTAGTTGTTGCACTTCTGGTAGTTGCTCTGGTTCCATAGGTCTTATTGGTGTACCTGTGTTAAATTGTGCTTCTGTTTCTGGTACTGGTGTACCTGTGTATGAAGAAAAAGAAAGTAACTTTATATGTATTACAGAAACCTGATTGCATAATTTTTTTTTAACTGTGATGAGTATTTTTACCTTCATCTTGTGTTTCCTGGGTTAGGGGTTCTTCCTCTGTATGTAAATAAGGAACAACTGTTGATGTCGATGGATACTCAATGGTGGGACATGTTTTTTCAACTGGGTTAGAACCTATTATAAGGAATAAGCAAGTATTTTAAAAAAATATGTATTTGTATATTTTTTTTTCTGAACTGATGTCAAATATGATTTTTACCTGATGCTGTTGAACCAATCTGGTGTGGCAACCCTGGTGTATCCAATATCTGATTAAAAACAAAGTCTGGTGGTTTCTGTTTAGAGCTTGTGTTAAAGTGGAATTGGAAAATGTGTCTTTTCCCAACAATTGAGTTCACTTCAGGGGGAATTTTCCTTGGATCAGGATTGGTAAGTGACCTAACTAATGAATTACAGTTTACACCAATGAAATCGTCTGCTTTTGGTGTAAAAAATGTAATCATAGCTGTTGCACTTCCATCTGTGATGTAAGCTTTAAAATTGTACCTGCATGTATAGAGTAATTAGATAGTATAGCTGTAAATATTAAGTTAGGTGTATAGGGCAGGTGGTTACTTGTAATTTGGAGATTCCAGTGTCCCGTGTGCTTTACAGTCAAATGTGCCTTCATGAATTTCAGCCTTGATGTTACACTTTGTGCATGATGGGTAGTACCATTCACGTAATGTATTAATAGATGTTATAACGCCATCACATGTAAAACGGACACCCTATGTGTAATTTTTTGTTAAAAAAAAGTTAGAAACTCTGTTAAAACCTGGTATGTATAAATTGAAGAAAGTGTAACTTACGATGTGGCTTTGTGGAGATTCTTTTAACAGTACATCCAGTGGTATTCTGTTTCTCATTTTCTCTTGTTCTTTGTCTTCGTATGGATGTCTCACAATTTGCAAAGGTGGGTTGATGTTGAACAGTGTTCTGTATCTGTTTGTGCAAATATGTTGTTACACTAAAAATTATTAACATAGTTATTGTATATAAAATAAGACTTATGGTATACATCTTACTCTTGTAGATATTCTTCTAGCTGTGGAATCTTTGGATTGATGTAATAGTATGTCGCTGGTGTAGACTGGAGTTGCAATGTGTTTCGGTATCTTGTAACGCGGCAGGAACTGACAGCAATAAGGACTGGTTTCTCTAGTGCATCGATCTCATCCTTTTTAAAAGTGTTTGCAAGATCATCCCATAACGTCAACTCAATTGAGGTTCGGCTGTGTTAAGAAAATATCTGAAGGTAATATCTTTTTTTCATATGAATGTGTTATTTAGAATTTATAAATAAGGTACAAAAATGTACTTACTTTAGGTTCTGGATTTCAATTTTGCGATTGACCATCTGGTTCCTATTTGGATTTCCCCACTTTTGTTTGTCGGTTGACCTCATGTAACAGCCTATATAATCTGCAGATTATTGAATATATGTTAGTTTGCATGTGTATGAATGGGCATAAAAAGTTGTGAAAATATGTGTGTAAACCTGTCAGGACTGGGTATTCTGTTTTTGTGGGGTCATTCGAGTCAACAACTTTATATGGTAGCTGGTTATAGGCAACAAAATCGAAATAGTGATTTGGAAATTCACCTGAAGGTATGGTATCAAATTTGGTAAGCGTGCTAAAGGAAAGAGAGGTTGTGTTTTCTAATGTTTGTTGACAGTTGTCTGTTGGAACACAACTGATTCTTGATATTCGGTATGCTTTTCCAGGGATCAAGATACTTGTAAAATGGTTTTTGTCGTTGATATCTGTATATGCTTGAATTGCATCTCCCTGTTTAAAAAAAAATACTATTTGATAGTTTTTTTTTTTTTTTTTAACCCTTAATAGTATTACCTGTTTATCCAATAAAATTGCGCGTAAGCCTTTTTCCGTGACATCTGGTGGGTCCCTTGACATCCATGACCGGTACACCTTCGCTTCTATGACTTTGTCTCTATCTCTTGGACGAAGGTCTCTTATATATGCTTCCATTATGCTGTAAGGGAATATAAAAGTGATATACTATAGTAAGTATGATGTGTAGGATCTATAATAGGAACATAATATGAAAAATGCATATGCATGTATGTATGTTAGAGAAATAAACATCCAATTATGAAATTTGATTGAGAAAATGTTTATGAACTATGTTTTTGGTTGTATTGTGGGGGTGTTTAGGGTCTGGTGTTAGGAGTAGTTTTAAACCCTCAGGTGATGTTGCTCGTGACAATGCAACATACAATTGGCCATGACTGAATATATTCCTATTTTCGTCAATGATTGCCCCTGACTTTTGTTTATTGTCATGGCATAACAAACTTTGACTGGAAATTGTTTACGCTTGAAAATGAAAGGGTAATTTGGATCTTTGTGCGTTAATGGAATTCTTGGAATATAAACTCGCTCGCCAATTCGTGTGCCTGTAATAATCTCAGCTTCAATCAATTTTGAGTAAAGATTTGTAACTATCATTCTTGTGCCATTGCAGAGCCCACCTCCCAGATTCAGATTTCGCATCATCATGATCGGAACACCAATCTTAAGTTTCAAAATATTTGGTGGCAATCCTGGGAATTTGAAAGTGTTTAAGTACTCTGGTGGATACAACATCTCAGTCGCAGGTTGATCTCTTCCCACAGGTATTGCTTCGTCTGAACTTATATATTCTGCATTTTCACCTTCAATTTTCGATAAGATTCTGTCATTTACTGCCTGTGCTGTCTCATTTTTGGGGCAGACAATTGCTTTTTGCTGCAGAAGTTGTACACTTGGTTTTCTCAATGTTTCTTCATCGTAGATGAAATCAATGAGCTGGTCGATGGCGTTTTCATCACTTGGTATTAAGTACTGTTCTGGAATTTGAACCCAAGAGCTGTCATCTGGATCTTCTTCGTCTGGTTCACCAAGATTTCCATCACCTATGTTGAGCAACCATGAAGAGAAGTCATGGACCATGTTCCTTTCATCTTCAATAAGGTCAGGTCTAAGAAGTCTCATGTTTTGTTTCAACTTGAAAACTTTAAAATGCTTCCATAAATATGATTTAGCAATTGATGATCCAATTATCTGCATCTTTGTACCTTTTTTTTAACCGGTAATGTCTGTCTGAAATCACCACCCAACATAACTGGTTTTCCACCAAAAATTTGGCCTGGATTATTCAGGAGATCTTTAAGAGTTCTATCCAGTGCCTCAAAACAACGACGATCGTTCATGGGTGCCTCATCCCAGACAATCAAATCTGTTTGATTGATTAAATCTGAAAGAATCGTATTTTTTTTTATTTGACACATTGACTTGTCAGTTAACTCTAATGGTATCTTAAACCTTGAATGCGCTGTACGGCCAGAAGGTAACAGCAAAGAGGCGATTCCTGAGGATGCAACGGCGAGTACAATCTTTCCTTCTGACCTAAGACTGTTAATAATTGTTTTCCAAAGGAAAGTTTTACCTGTTCCCCCATGGCCGTATACAAAAATTAATTCCTGCTTTCTGTTATTGCAAGCCTGAATAATGATATCATAAATCTTCCGTTGTTCCTCATTTAGCTTGACCACTGATCTTGAAACTATTTCCTTTAACTCCTCACGATTATAGTTCTTTTCTTCCATCAATAATCTATTTTCCAATTGTTCAAGCAAATAATGTGGAGGCATTGAGAGTCCAAATTCTTTCACTGATCTTGAACATCCATTCATTATGAGCTCTATTTCAAAGAGAACATAATTTTTGATTTCTGGATTGTTTAAATGAAGGTTCCTAACACCACTTGTGATTGACGCTTTTGCTGGGATGTCATCCTTCATGCACTGCCAATGCCTTTCCCAAAGCCTGAGAGGATCTGCAACCTCACATTACATTAGGATATGTGCAAACAGAGCACGTAATTCTTTCGCTGATGCAGATATTGACGCTTCTTCCATCGCGATGTCCCATTCCCTATCATCATCAAGCAGTCCCATAGCCTGACACGCTGCACGATATGTAGGGAGTACAGTATTGTTCACCGTTCTTACTTCAACAAACGATCTGCAGCCTTTTTGATGCGCCAACAACATTCAAAAATAGAAGAGCTCTCCTGCAGCTGGGTGTACATATACCAATCTGCCAATTGAGTACTTCGTTTTGATTGTTCGTCGCTTCCACATCTTTTCGTCTTCATACCAGGCATATTTAGTAGGAAAGTCTAAATATGTCAAATTGCGCCCATCTTCAAAGAGCCTGTTATATGTAAACCATTCTGTAAGCGTTGTTAGCTTCCTCCCATCATCGGTCATTATATGTGCCAATGGTTCTGAATCTCCAAAAGTGATCTGCTGCATGTTTTGAAGATGGACAGCAAGTATTTGAACTGGTGGTTCTCTATGGTGTATTGGGAAATCAAGTATCCGCCAACATGCTTCATGTGGACAAAGAAAGCGACCATCAATAAAGTTTTGTATTTCATCGATGCGCACCTTAGGAGCAGATGAAGATGATCCTGGATCACCAATTGGTGTTACAATACGTGCTGCAATCCTGTCTGTACCCTTAGAAATATATTTGAACAAATACTTTATCAACATGCTCCAGCCACAATACTCGACGTTAATGTGGGCATGGAACATTAGACAAAGTATTCGGTTGTATGGTACCACATATGTGTTATCTAATTTGAATTCACCCTTTGGTACATAAGCACCATTCCTTCTTCTCCGATAGTATATTTGACCATTTTCATCAAAATAAGTATTGTCGTTTGATTTTTTGGGGTAGTTCTTGCTGCAAACACCTTCCTGCATGCATGGAGCTTTTGGATTGGCATTTCCACACGGACCATGCATCATCATATCGGCAACAACTCTGTACCCATCTGGATCCACCGTTTTGTCGGGTAATTCTCCAGAAATGAAGTTGTCTACTTCTTCCGGGCCTTTTATTATGTCGTTAGTGTCCACCCATAAAAGTGTATGACAGTGTGGGAGACCACGTTTCTGGAATTCAATTGTGTACAAAACTGCATGTTCAAACATTTGTAAGAAAAAATATTTAACATAGAAATTTTTAAATAAGTATTCGTTATTAACTCAGTAAGTACCTCCGGTACAGCGGCCAAATAAATCTTGCTCTTTAAGTACGTTCAAAAAATCTTCAACCTTTTGCTCAAAAACTCGGCATATGACATCGGCTCTGTCTGACGGTGTCAGTCCCGGATAATCTGCCATACGTCGTTTTATTTCTAGCCAATTGACATTACATGTGAATGTAATAAAAAATTGTGGATTACCAAGCACTCGACATATGGCAAGAGCATCTAGGTAGTGACTGTACATATATCTTGGACCGCCAGTGAAGCTTGAAGGAAGTATGATTCTCTGCCCTATATCATTTCCAAAATGATCTCCTCTTGACATCGCATCACAAATACCTGAAAGGCACTCGGTTCTCAATTTATTCTGCTTTGATCTTACAAAATCGAGCCTCTCTTGCTCAAGTGTACAATATACAACAACTACATATTGCTGGAACAACCTCCCACATCTAAAGAGGTGGCCAAACTGGTTAACACGCTCATGTAGCTGGTATTTGTAATACATATTCATCGTAACCTTTGTCCGCTTCCTTGTTGCGTTGACCCCTTTCAGTGTCAAACTTGTGTTGTAACCTGGTTGCCCATAGACAAATAGTAATGGAAACTGGAGAGACATGTATGAACTATGAAGTTTGTTGATTCGTTTTGGTTGTTTGTCCTTGTACTCTATAATCATGTCAAAATCTGTTTGACTATTTCTGTCAGGCTCAAAGACGATAGCTCCTAATGTGCTAGAAGAAGGAAACTGGTATTCTCTAGTTGCCGCAACATTGTAAAGCTGTATTTTGAACTCCGGTAAATTTCCTTCATTGCATCTATCTCTTGCTGTTCTAAAAACTTGGACCAACTCGTTGTGTTCATCGAGTGTTTTTATAAGACCTTCAACAATTTCGACCTTCAAATTACTTTTTTCCTTACCACCAAACGGCTCCATCCTGTTGTTTTGTGTATCATACACATATAATTGCATAAACCTAGGGTCATCATCATTGCTAGGGCAAAGTGTCCCTATCCAATGGTGTATTTCGCCGGATATCTTAAACACATACGGAGCTCTTCCATTGTTGATTGAGTCATCAACTTGTGCACCAAATGACACCATACTGAACATTTGATTATATGCACGGACGTTGTCTAAAAAATGCTTATCTCTGAAAAGTTCTTTCAGATATGGTGGCGGATCAATTTCATTTCTAAGGTACACCTGCCCTCCCGCACAACATTTACCATATTTTACTCGACCACGTTGAGTATGACTTTTCAATCTTTCTCCATACCAAAAAGTTGCACCACAATATTCGCAAACACATTGACAATCACCTAAGTCAATGTATAAATCTGATACACCTGTAAATTTATATAAAAAATAGGGCATTAATATGTATTTTACACATCTATATATCAAAAGCAATATCAAATTTTCTTAATACCTTCAGTCGTTTGTTGAGTGTTACTTGATGATGTGTTGTGATTTTGTGCCCTTTGTCTGCACCTACGTTGTGTAGGATTTCGGATTTGACTGGTTGATCTGTTTTGAAATTGTGATCCACATCTGCTGACTAAAGTTTCATGTTTCAGAGGTGTACCTGAAAAAAAATGAATACTTGTTTGCTTACTAAAACATAATGTACAATTATCAATTGTTATCACCGTAAATCAGATGTACATTGTTTATGCTTACATTGAGTGTGTGGTGAATTTGGTCTGTTTTCAGCTGTAGAATAAACTGCTTGACGTTCATCGTTTGTGCCTTCTGAACGTACTGTTTTACCTTTTCCATTAACGGAATCTGCAACAGGGAAGACAAAATGCTTCAATAAACATCGTACATCTTAAAGTGGTATGTACATCATACATCTTAAAGTCGTAATTTCTTATAGATTTTTTGTTTGTTTATTCGTAAATACCTTCAATGCTACTATTTTTATTCTCATTGGGCATCTGTCTTTTTCGTCCTCTTTTAGTGGTTTGCACATTCTTATTGAGACTTTGAGTATTTAGACAACGTGTGCATGTAGTTGTGCCTTCCCACGAAAGGATGCTGGTACTTTCAGCATTGAGACATTTCAAGCATACATGTTTCCCTTCATGTATTAAGAAACCTGTGATAGAAGAGTAATTGTCATCAGTAAATGACCTAAAAACAACAGTTATAGCAAAATAGTTTTCATAAATATTGAGCTTCTTATCCACGTTACCTTGCTTATTGTTGTCAATTCCATTTTCAGATATGTTTATCCATTTATCGTACGGTGTTGACAGGCACTGAAATTGTTGTGTATGAGAAGAACCTTGATCACATATGGTAGAATGTTCAACAGAGAAACTGTTACATGCATTGGAGTTCTCTGTGTAGATAAAAAAAAATTATTAGTACAAAGGTACGTGAAAATGCATGCATGTAAATAACAACTGAACTTACGTTTTTGTTTTTTGTTCTTCTGAAATGGACATCCATTAATTTCAGTGGTTGTGAATGGCTGGTTGTTATAAGTGGGGTCACATACTTTTTTACCAAAGTCTGTTGTGTGACATTGGTAAAAATTCTGTTGGTTCTGTAAAGAGAGTGGGCTTCCTCCCAGTTCATTCAATGAGACCTTTTGGGTGGTTGCAGATGTACATCCTTTAATGACATTTTCTCTGGCTTGAATGGTTGCTGATTGTTGAGTGTCTGACTGACTTTCTAAATATTTTTGTTGATTGATAACAGGTAACAGACCAAACTGATTTGCATACGGCGATTGTCGACTACTAAGGTAAGAGTAATAACTTTGACTTTGTTTATGCGGTTCTGATTTATTATAATAGGCATCCATGGCATACGGTACAAAAGATAAAATTTATAATAAATGCAATATTGCAACACAAAATTTAATATAGATGGTAACAGATGCAATAAATGTTCATGGCTACTAAGGTTCAAGAGCATAAGTTTTTTTGATAAATGCATGCTGAAACTATTAGTAACAATTAATGTAAATAGACAATGAGAAAGAATGAAAAAAGAAATTGCTACCAGTTGCAGGTACCTGGACAGAAACTTGATGTAGATGAAATTCAAGCAGACTCCAAAACCTGGATAAAGAGAAGCTGAGTTAAAGAAAAGAAGGACAGAAAGAACAAAGAAAAAAAAGACCATATACCATGCAAGAAAGACAAAGTTTGTGTATACAAAACCTGTGTATAAGGAAGATTCTCCAGATTTTGTTTTCTAGTATTTTCTTTTACGAAGATGTAATAGTTTGTGTTAACTGTTAGTGGTTTGTTGGTAAGCTGCTAAGATTAGTGAAATCTATGGGCAGGTATTGTAACAGCAAAACCGCCTAAAAAAATAACGGGATCATTACACCCGCATTACGGGGGAAAACAGTACCAGCTACAGTGTTCTTTACGGAAAACGGAATTTAAACGGGACGGGCTCCCTTCCTTTTAGCCAACAGAAATTCAACACATGGTCCACTATAGAGGACACGTATTACCATATTGTACCAACAGCATATGTGAACCACAAATTGGGCCGTTCCATTTCCGTAACGAATCACTGTTCATTTTTTTTGGCTTCAAGCGCCTGGGGTTTATATATATTCAATAATAATTAAAATAAGAATGGTAAGAAGTAATTCTAGCCACACATTTCAAATTAGGAGGGAAAATTTGAAGGGAGATGCATCCACTTTTGTAGGTGCATCTAAAATATGTGGTTGTGGTTACTTCCTATCCTTCTTATTTTAATTATTCTTCCTATTTGATCATAACTCTAACTAGTTATATATTGTTTGTGAGGAGAGTTATTTTACATACAAAACTTTTTCTACATACCAAAGGACTCATCCCACCATTCATATAAAAAGAAATCAATAGTTGAGATTAAAATTATTTTAACATTTCACATATTTTTTATAATTTAAATATCTCTTAAACCGTTAATCGTTAAGCGAATATAATTACACCATCGCAACGAGCATTTAATTATCTTTCTATATACGTGCACTTTGATATACTTTCGACAATTTTTTTTTTTGTTTTTTTCACTTTTTTTTGGTTACCGAAAAAATCACATGCGATATTACATATCACATGTGATATTAGTGTAATATCCCATGTGATATTAGTGTAATATCACATGTGATTTTTTCGGTAACGAAAAAAAACGTGAAAAAAGCACAAAAAAAAAAGAAAAAGAAAAATTGTCGAAAGTATATCAAAGTGGCCTATCTATAAAAAGATAATTAAATGCTCGTCGTAATGGTATATATTTTTTCACTTAACGGTTAACGGCTTTAATATTTGAAAAAATGACGAAAATAGGTTTTTTAAATTGTTGGGAGTAATCTCATCCATTAAATCAAATAAAGATGAGGTTGGTGATAGTTTGGTACTCAAATGATCTTATGGCGCGTTTGGTTTGTAAGTGGGTTTAGAATCGGATTTGGATTTGGTTTGGTTTGAAAGAAAAGTAAGAGAAAGAAAATGATCGATTGATTTAAATAATGTTTGTTTTAAGATTCAAAGTATATATTAAAATTGAAATTGTTGATTTTAAAATATAAAATAAATATACAATACAATAATGAGTTTGGATTACTTAAAAACNATATATATATATATATTTTTTTTTTTTTTTTTTTGATAAACGATTAACAGTTTGAAAGATATTAATATTTGAAAAAAAAAAAGATAAAAGTTGGTTTTTTAAATTGTTGTAATTAATCTTATCCATTAGATTAAATAAAGATGGGTGGTGATTAGTCTCTTTGTATGTAAGAAATGTTTGTCCTCAAATGATCTTAAATCATTGTTTGGACAATCGAAAGAATAATGTGTTTACTTTCTTTGTGTAAAATGCATGACAAATTCATATGATTTATTAGTTGTGTCATTCATTTTGTGTGAGTACCAGTACTAAGCCACCACTGTAAAGGTTCAAAATTGTAAAATTAGGTTTATATGAACATTGATCTTATACAATGCATAGTTTCTTGATCATTCTCGTCATAGCTGCGTCATTTTCATCGATTACAAATGCTTGCTTCTTCACTACAAAATGGAAAATATACGTTATTAATGGTACTCCCGATACCATTGTTACTCATATTAGATCAAAAGATGATGATCTTGGAAAGCATATCATACCGTCCAACAATTACTATTACTTTTCATTTTGTGAGAGTTTTGATCATAGCTCCCACTTCGATGGTGAATTTTGGTGGGGTCAGAAATATCAGTGTTTGGAAGTGTTCTATATACTTGCTCAAAAGGAGTGCGATAGGTTTCATTTTGGTGTTCAATCTTGTTTTTGGTTAGTTCTGTCAGACGGATTTTATATATCTTCGTCGAATGTATCATTTCCCGATCGTTCATGGATGTTTGTTAAATCTTGGGATATCGGAAATCCTATATTTTGTTAATTACACAAAATTGAAGAACCTTAACGGGTGCCTTTCGTTTTTTTTACTCATAAGACTCATCAAAGTGGAAGTGATGGTTTGTATTGTGTAAATTATGGCAAAACATAGTTACATACTTCCATGTGTTTAAATTTTGTCATCATCATTCGGCCATTATGTTACATGATTTACCTCTCATGTTATTTTAAAGTTTTGATCTTTAATTGTGTGATTATAATTATGCAAAACAGAGCTGAACCAAACTTTATTAATTGAAATTACAAGAGCCAAGAGATCATAATAAAGGTACAATCCCGAGAAACTATTATGCTATTTTGATGTTTTGTTATTATAGGTGAATGATCGTGTTTTCATTCATTTATTTTTCAGTAAGTTTTATTGTTTGCAAATTCAGATGAATCATGTAATTAGTTATTCAAGGTCAATTATGTATTCGCCAAATTGAGACAATATTAAAAGAAAAAAGTAATTACATGTCCTTTTAAAGTTATTCTATTTTGATGTTTTGTTATTATAGGTGAATGATCGTGTTTTCATTCTTTTATTTTTCAGTAAGTTTTATTGTTTGCAAATTCAGATGAATCATGTAATTAGTTATTCAAGGTCAATTATGTATTCACCAAATTGAGACAATATTAAAAGGAAAAAGTAATTACATGTCCTTTTAAAGTTATTCTATTTTGATGTTTTGTTATTATAGGTGAATGATCGTATTTTCGTTCTTTTATTTTTCAGTAAGATTTATTGTTTACAAATGCAGATGAATCATGTAATTAGGGCGCGTTTAGTAAGGAGGTTTTCCAGAAAATTTTTCCAAAAAAACCTAAGAAAATAGAAAACGCGTTCAAATTGAGTTTTTTCCAAAAGTTTTTTTGGAAAAATGGAAAAACTGTTTTCCAAGTTTATAACTAAGTTTTGGAAAACTCCCTTTATGAGTTCTCCTCAGGTTTTCCATTTTAGAAAACTCCATCTAAACACGTTTTCAAGTGTTCTCTAGAGAGAGGATAGCTCTTCCATTCTCCAGAAAACTGAAAAATGAAAACTAGGAAAAATTTTCCATTACTAAACGCGCCCTTAGTTATTCAAGGTCAATTATGTATTCACCAAATTGAGACAATATTAAAAGAAAAAGATATTACATGTCCTTTTAAAGTTGTATCTGCAAAATACAAACCATTTCCGATATCAATTTGTCAATATGAACACATTTAAATAAATTAATAATGAAGTATATTTTTAGTACATGAAGTTTATGTTTAGGGTGCGTTTGGTAGAGAGAAAAGAAATGAGAGAAATGGAATTTGATCAAATTCTCTTTTTTGTTAGAGAGAATTAAAAAAAGTGGAGAATTGAGGATAAATTAGTGGAGAGTTTGAGAGAATTGAGCGGTGTAATTTGGTTACTCCCATTTCCATAATTTTGGTGGAAAATTTGGAGATTTTTTTTTTTTTTTTTTTTTAAACAAATAATAGGTTTTTTAAAAATATTTTTCTTTTAAAAATAATTTTTTTTATAAAAAATAATATAAAAAAATATTTTTTTTTTTGAAATATATTTTTTTTAGAATTGTTATTAAAAAAATATGTTTTTAAAATAATTTTTATAAAAATAAATAAAAATAAATTAATTTTTTTTAAATAAATTTTTAAAAAAATAAGTTTTTTTAAATAAATTAAAAAATATTTTTTTAATATATATTTTTAGAATTGTTATTTAGAAAAAATAAAAAATTTTAAATAATTTTTATATAAAATAAATTAAAATTTTTTTTTAAAAAAAATTTTTAAAGTATAAGTGTTTTTTAAAAAAATAATTTTTTTTTAAAATAAATTAAAAAAATATAATTTATAAAAAAATATTTTTTTAGAATTGTTATTTAGAAAAAAAAAATTAAAATCAACAAATAATTTTTTTTTTTCATTTCTTGGGTCAAGTATCTGTTGTTACTAAACATTAGAATTGAACAAAATTCTCTACTGATTTCTATTCTCTGAATTTATATTCTCTGCTTTATTTCTATTCTCTGAAATTCTCTCTATCAAATGTGCCCTTAGTACATGAAAAGAGGGGTAATTAACCCTTATTTTAGAGGGGCAATTGCATATATGCCTACTGATGCATATATACCAAAAACATGTTTAACTTGCATTGTACCTCATGCATTGAAAACTTGTATTTTAAGAAAATATACAAGTATTTGAGTTTGAGTGAGTATATATGCAATTCTCCCTATTTTAGACACGCAAAAAGCAACCAATATGACTTGAAAAGACCTCAAGCCATAAACGACCAAGACTAAGAGACAAGAGCTATTCACATAATAACATTACAAAACAATAGACTTTTATATCCATGCAAAGCATTATGTGATACTCAAGCCGTCTTTTAGGGCGTGCAAAGTGAGCGACCACTCAGAGCCTCAAAATTTTGTGGAGCCTCAGAATTTGTCCCGTTAACAATTAGTATATGCATGTGTACACATGTTTTTCATGAAGAAAAGATTATTTAGATGACAAAATATCTTAAATGAGTAATATGTTGAATGTTTTTATATATATTATTTCTTGAAATGTCTCATTATTTAATTTCGTCAAGAGCCCTTAAAAATTTCTAAAATTTAAGGACGGCCCTAGTGATACTAGTTCTCATATTTGCAATCTTCCAGATCCTCTTCATTTTAGCGACGCTTTGCTTATTCTTGAGATGTATATATGCAAGCTTAAATCTTATAGCTTCATCTATTAAGTCTCGAACCTCTTTAATGTGCCTCACACCTTTACCATGTAACTGGTTATTTCTTTTTTGCCACGCCAATTACGCTGACACAACAATAAGTAGACGACCAACCACGCTCATGACAAATTGGACTTTGATATTGGTATAATCCAAGCAAGAACATCCTCCCAGATTGGTGCAATGCTAGGTAGATCAGCCACACGAATCATAGACAGCCAACTTGAAGCTATAATATAAGTTGAAGCTCATAGTATAAGCCCGAAGCTAGAGCTCATATTTTTATAAAGTTGTTTCACTTGTTTGGCAAAATTAGTTGGAGTTAAAGCTTACTAATGTAAAATCGCATAAAACACATCAAATTACATTTAAATTTATTTTTAGCTGTTGCGTGATACTACGTAGTTCATTATATTTTGAAAGTATTTAAGTAATTTGACTAATTATAATCCCTCATAAGCTTGTTTCAATTGGCTTTGGCTTACGGAGGCTTATGACTTATAAAATCTTTCATAAACCTGTGTAACAGATAAAACTTATTTTATAAACTAGCTTATTTTAAAAGATTTTTACACTCTCAAGTCGCTATACTATTGAAAAATATCTATATGGGTCACTCAACTATTTTCTCTTCTATTCCACTCACTTTAATAACTTGAGGGATTGTTTCTTTTTTTCCTTAGCTAAGGATTCATATGGGGAGGAGATGATAAATTAAGGGTCCGTTTGGTTTGTAGATGGGTTTAGGATTAGGATTATGATTTGGATTTTGATTTGGATTTGGATTTTGATTTGAATTTAATATAAGTATAAATTATATGAGGAGAGAGAAAAATTTAAGAAAAAAATGTAATTTTATAATAAGAAAAAAAAGAAATGAAGAGAGAGATAGAAAGAAATGAGTGAGATGGGCCCACGAAAAATGAAAGTTGTAGAAAAGTAGAGTGGTAGGGTGACTTTTGTGTATGGTAGAGTTGGAGGGTTTGATCCCTATTTTTAATCCCCAAAATTCTTACCAAACAAAGGTTTTAAGCCTACTATGAGTCCAAACCCATAAAACACCCCATACCAAACGGGCCCTAAGCTTGTGGATATAGACCATTTAACGGATTTTTGTGAGCCCCATCTAAAAATTAATAATATTAAATAGCATCCCTTAGTTAAGGGTAAAAAAGAAACACCCTCTAATACCAAAATTGTTTATATAGAGTCACTAAAAACAATCGTCATCCATCTCAATTTGTGCCAAAAGTTAGATATGTGATATCCAAATTAAAGATTAAAGTTAAAAATAACAAAATATATGGCATAATTCTCCCAGTAGTCATTGCTCTCCGGAACACAATGCTCACTAATGTTATCACCATATTTGAAAATCACCAGAGTCAACCTCACTAGAAATCACCTCAATTCTGACTGTCACAAAAAAAAACGCCTTCACCCTCACTAATAGTACCCCTTACCAAAGTCAACGGTAACAAGGAATATCATTGCATGTCCTTCCATTAGCGTCTTTCTAATCTGTAATGAACCTCTTCACCGCTTGTGGGATAATACTATATGTTCTTGGCTTTGTACGATGACCAAATATTTAAAGACGATGTATGACATATGATTTTGATTTTAGAAGGTAGACGAATATTTTGACCCTTTCATACGGTGACTTGAAGGCACTAATGAGCAAAAAACTTAAAGATATGCAGTCTTATATCACAACAAAATTCACATTAAACATTGACCAAACTATGTTCGGAAAGAACATTTGCAACTAAAAGTAACTAGGAGAAAAAATAACGCGAAAGCCTAGCTTATAAGACCATGGGGCACCATGGCTTGCTGATCATTTTAAACTGTTCATCCTTTTTTTGATCATTTTAAATTTTTTGTAGTTCGGCTTGATGCTACGGGTCAAATGAGTTTTAGTGTTATTATGAAATGCACATCTACCATACGCCAATTGGCATATGGCACAACTCCTGATGCATTTGATGAATGTTTACAAATGGGTGTACATACCTCCCACGATTGAAAAAACAATTTCAAAATCTCCAAAATCAAAGAAATACACCACCACAATTTTTTCAATGCCAACAAACACAACCACTACCACAATTTCAACAAGAACCACAATTCAAAGTACCACAATCACACCAAAAGAACCCGTGAACAACGACGTAGAGGAAAACGAACTGCGAAAAAAAAACCCCACTGTGAACTTGGACTTGGACGTGGACGCGAAACTTGATGAGGTGGTGGCACCGACACAAGTTTTGCAACGTTGGACGTCGGAGGAAGAAAAGTTGCTATGCGAGACTTGGGTCCAAGTTTCTGAGAATAACGAGATCGGATCCGACCGATCTGACGTCAAGCACTGCGGGAAGTCAATCAGAGTCTTTATCGGGGACTTTACAAGAGGAATTTAGACGCAAACGAGAAGGTGTAGAAGCGGCGTACGAGATGAAGAAGTAAAAAGACCGGGCAATAATAGAGTGTAAAGAATTGGAGTTTCTCACGGATAACACCGACGGGCTGCCGGAACGGTAAGCCATGGTCACCAACAAGAAAAAAGAAGCTATAATGGCAAAATATTCAAGAACCTCCAAAAAATTAAGTTATTGTATTTTATTTTTTTTTTATGTTTCGTATCGGTTTTTAATTTTTTTCGTATGTTTTTTATTTTTTTTATGTTTTTTTCATATAATTTTAAGTTCGTATTGTATTTTTATTTGAATTAGTGAAATTAAGTTTGTTTCAAAAAAAAAAAGGTAAAAGAAAATAAAATTAAAGGTGGGTAAGGCCCAAATAGCATGTTATGAGTGAAGGGGTGTTTTAATGTATGAGTGTTAAAAATGTAGATGCTGATGTAATGCTAAATTAGCACTGAAAAAGAGAATTTGGCATGCCATGATACCCATGCCCCATGGAAATACCACGTTAAAAATGACATGGAAGTCGGCTGGGATCATGGAAATGATGTGTCACTACTCACTAATAAGATGATGAGGTGGATGAGAGTTACTTACATGGAGATGATGTGGACAATAGATCGTTTATCATTTTAACGATAATAATTTTATATGATTCAAAAGTATAATAAAATGATTTTAAAAATTAAATAAAAAGTAAAGTGAGTGGAATAGACGGGAAAAAAACGTAGAGTAATCAACTTAGATATTTTTCAAAAGTAAAATGCCTTGTAATTGTAAAAAACTTTTATTTTAAAAGTTCAAGCTCTTGTAAGGTCTTATAAGCTCGGCGCGAAACAAAGCGATCATAGTCAAACCACTATACAGAGCTGCTTTATTGTTTCGGGTTGTACAATTGATATCCCTTGCTCATAAAATACATCTAACACCCACTTTGTCTCTAATAGTCACTTTATTGACATGATAAGATAATTTTTTTTTTTTTTTTTTTAGAACGGCATCAATATTATTAAAAGAACACTAGCAAGAAGCTAGACAAGAAAATACAATTACTTGGAAGAAATAGCTAAAGAAGGGTCTTGCAACCAAGCAACCCAATTTAAGTTCATCTTTTTGCATTTACCACTNGCTGATGTGACACTAAATTAGCAGGGGCGGACCTAGCTTATAGCACGGGTATGCACGTGCATACCCTAAAATTCGACGGGTAGTGTAAAAAACATAGGGTGCATACCCTTCAAGGACCCTTTGAGGACCATTCGAGCAAAAGTGCATACCCTATTTTGAAATCATAGTTCCGCCACTGTAAATTAGCACTGAAAAAGAGAATTTGACATGTCATGATACCCATGCCCCATGGAAATACTACGTTAAAAATGACATGGAAGTCGGATGGGATCATGGAAATGATGTGTCACTACTCACTAATAAGATGATGAGGTGGATGAGAGTCACTTACATGGAGATGATGTGGACAATAGATCGTTTATAATTTTAACGATAATAATTTTATATTATTCAAAAGTATAATAAAATGATTTTAAAAATTAAATAAAAAGTAAAGTGAGTGGAATAGACGGGGAAGAAACGTAGAGTTCAACTTAGATATTTTTCAAAAGTAAAATGCCTTGTAATTATAAAAAACTTTTATTTTAAAGGTTCAAGCTCTTGTAAGGTCTTATAAGCTCGGCGTGAAACAAAGCGATCATAGTCAAACCATCATACACTGAGCTGCTTTATTGTTTCGGGTTGTACAATTGATATCCTCTGCTCATAAAATACATCTAATACCCACTTTATCTCTAATAGTCACTTCATTGAAATGATAAGATAATTTTTTTTATGTTATTTTGTTTTGTATCTTTTTAATTTTTTACTATTTTTAACTTATCCACACTTTTATTGGCAGTTTTACCTATTGACAAGACAGCTTTTTATGATTTTCTGTTTTATATTTTTTTTGTTTTACTAATTTTAACTTATCAAACTTTACATTCGCAGTTTTATAATAAAAATAAAATCATAAAAATTAAAAAGGTTAAAAGAATATTACTTGTATTTTAAAGGTACCAAAACTACCAATATCTAATTCCTTTTTATACTTATCAAAAAGCTCTTGAAAAGAATATACTTCACATAAATTCAAAGGCAAAAAGAGATACGAAAGCAAAATACTTGGTATCAGCTTACAACTTACGAAGATGCTAATTTGTGGACCCAAACGATCCAGCAATTTGATACTAAAAAATAATAATATTGTTAAATTTAAGGCAGTTGGCCCAATCCCATCTTTCACACACAAACATGGAAAAACAGAAACAAACTTCTTTCACAAGAAACAACTAAAATTAATTCATCTAATTAGATCTCATCAAATCTGAGAATACAAACCACTATTAATATTGTTATCGATGAGCAGTTACTAGCGTTTCGATAAACCTTAATCCATCAAACCTAGGCGCAAATTTCTCCGAGCAACAATTCTTTTCATCGCGTTTGCTCGGTTCTCCATGTTCCTATATAAACAAAAAACAAACTAATATTAAGCATATGAATCTTACGCCGAAAAATGATAAACTAATAATGTAATATCACTACAGACAGGGACAGAAACAAGACACAATTTAACCAGCTGTATTTACGAAAAATCATACAAAACGAGAAACATACTTTTTTAGAGCATAGGTATTTAGGAAAATAAGGTTTTTTTCTTTTTTTTTTTTCTTTTTTTTTTTTCGAACAAAAAGTTAACATTACGCCGTAAAATTTCATGGGTGTCCCTGTACCTCGAGATCCACCCTGACTAGGGTCTACCGATATAATATAAATAAAAAGAACCTAAAAGTTACGGATTCAAGTCGCGTCAGAAACATGTGAGATAATAGGTGTAGGTGCGCTAAAAAAAAGGAAAAAAATACAAATAAAACTCAAATATATTATTGATGATACCTGGTGAGATGTTTGGATGTTGATAGTGGAACCAGTGACGGCGGTTGTGGCGGAAACAGCAGCGATAGAGGCAGCAAAGAAAGATGATTTCTTCATGGGGACAGGATCTCCGACAAAACAGCGAAGATGAAGAAGAGGAGGAATAAAAGGAGGAAAGTGTTGGGAAATTGAACAAGTGCACCTGCTTCTATATATACACAGCCGATATATATTATTTTTTTACGCGGCAAATAAAAGTCCGTCATTTTTGTAGGTCCCATTTCTAATTTGTGAATACAACTTTTGTAGAGTAGTTGACCATATTTTTTATTGCTTTTATAAAAGTTGCAAAAGTTGACCTTTTGTTATTTGGTTTCACAAAAGTTGTAATAGTGTTAGATTGTTTATCCGGCCACAAAACTTCAGGAAGATACACATTTGTGTCACGAAATTAGACACTTTCAATGTATATTACGAAAAACTGACGCAACGCGCAATTAATTCTGAAAAAACAGAAAGAATGCGCGCAATACCTTGCGCGCACATCTTTTTGTTTGACCTATTTCGTTGTTGAGGTCAATTGTGAAGTTGTCACGTGTCATCATGCACGCAAACCATCATGCGCGCTTCATTCTTGCGCGCACCGTTCAACATTTTTTCGTTTAGGTTTCTTTGGTTTTTACACGTGTATGATAGCGCACAAATCCAGCACCATTGCGCTTTTTTATTTGACTGTGAATTGTAATATAGGTGCATATGTTAATAAACTATACTTTGAAGTAAATTTTCTTTAGAGCATCTCCAATGGCTCAAACAAGTAAAAGCTTTTCACTATTACAAAAAGCCTTTGAGGATGGTTTTTAGCATTGCATCACAAGCTTTTTGTAAAGCTTTTTAACAAGACTTGGTGAACTCCAAGTCATTCCTAAAAAGCTTTAGGGCCCGTTTGTTTTAGGGGAATAGAATGAAAGAAGTGGAATCATTTTCAAAACAAATGTTTGGTTAACAAAATTATAGGGAATGACAATTAAAATAGTGCATGGATACTCATAGAAATGATACCATATTAAATAGGTGGATGTGATCTTTTCTTTCTTACAAGTGGGCCCTACCACTCACATAACACAACTTGCCACTTAACTTTTCATTAACAAATTTTTAATACCAAACATTATTTTTCAAACAATCATATCCATTATCATTCCACCCATTTATCAAATCTATACCCATTGTGATTCCATCAAACAAACCAAACAGCTCCTTAGTAATAAATGTGTGTAGCATTAATGACATTAAATGCTCCAAGTCTTTATGACTTGGTGTCATTGCTCATCTTTATATATATATGAGACAAGATATGACTTGTACCATGAGTTTTGAAAGCTGTACCATGAGTCACTAATGCCACTTGGCACAATAGTTGCTGACTGGATAATACGAGTCATCATATGACTAGGCAACACCTTGCCACATGGCAGCTGCTTTAGTAACGATATTCTTAAAAAAAAAGAGGACACAGGCAAGAATCGAACCCGGGACATTCTCACCAAACAACATAGTGTTACCCATTAGACCAAATGGGTATTTGTGTTAAATGCTTTCAATCCTACAATGTCATGCTTTAATTTCTCCAACCTTTCCAAAACACCAACAACACACAAACACGGTATTTTTTAAAATTGAATCACTTCCATAAACAAAACCCACAAATTTCTCCCTTTAATTTCGTCTTTCCCTTTTCTTTCGATTCAAACAAAATCACAATTTATGATTTCATATACCGTAACAAGAAAATCGAAATCAAATCATAATCAAGCATGAGCCCTTTAAACAATTATATGATCTCTAAATGGTGTCCATCAAAACATTAGGAGACCAATTCAACAAAGGTATAAAACGTTTCAGTGAGTCATCATCAAAACCCTAAATTCGATTTATAATCAAATCACTTAACCCTAATCTATCAAGCACCTTATTCGATTTAGTGTATACACAATCGATCCAAGGTATGGGTTTAATTTTTAATTATTAATTGATTTGTTATTTGATTATTGTTTCTTTCATCTTTATTTGATTGATTTGAGTGTTTTTATGACTATTCCTGAATTTATATAATGAGAAGTAGTTTGCTACTTTGCTATGATTATTTTATTATGTTTTTTTGATTGTTTGAATGTTTTTAAATTATCCACGAATTTACCATCAAGAGGTTGTTGTAGTCATTTTGAAATAGTTGTTGTTCGACGTTCTAGCCGTTCTATATTGGCTGCGACCAACGAAAGAACTTCATGGTCGGGTGTTCCTGTTGTTACTGGTGACAATGATGCTAACATTCGTAGGTATTAGCCACTTTTGGTTTTAGAGGTATTGAATTACACTTTGTGCTCAGACATGTATAAGCTAATTGTTTTAATTGTGTTATAGCGAGGATTTATCATATCCTGTAATGTTCTAAAAACTCCCGAGCCGATCATGCACCGGTGTCTCAGACAGCTCCTACAGAGTCATGTGTTGGATTAAAATATGTGCACGTTGCTACTGATTTGGACATGTCGCAAACAGTAGAAAAACGTATTTAGAACTATGCGTGCCTATAATGGTTGTGCAAAGTCACAAGGCACAGATTTGTAAACTTCCTGTTGCACTAACCATTATAAAAATTATGCAACGAATATATAATTTTATTTCTCCTATTAAATATTAATCAAGTTCCAAGTAACTATTTACTTTTTTTTATTGTTGTTGTGATTTTAGGTGCGAACACGCAAGTAGGAGCAGACCAACATGATACAAGAAAATAATATGCCTGTATGTTTGGCTATTCGAGGTGATTCGATTACTTTTTTCAAATCATATTTGTCCGAATTCCAAAATACCATATATCATGTAGACGCGTCTGTGCAAACATCAGCACCCCGCACTTCTTTAAATAGAAAAAATATGCCATCAAGTTCGTCACAACCCACAATGTATGAATGAGACAATTGCTTACAAGCAAGTGTTTAGTTGCGACAATTTTGTTGTTGATGGTATATTCAATATTTGCAACAATGTTTATTGGTAATTAGTATATGTTTACTGATGGTATCTTCAGTTTTGTTGCTGTTTGAATTTTGGTCAGACATAAAACTGAATTTGAAGATTGGACCTGTGATCAGACAATAATCACGTATTTGAACGACAAGATGTTGGTCCAGGAGCTTCTTCTACAACCTCTGAGACAAACAGGAGTTTAATGCGCAAGAGGTTGCAGCCCAATTCAAACCCAATATGAAGCTGCAAGTATGTTGTAATCACATTTTGCAAGTACGTTGCAGCCTAATTCAACCCAACATACATTTTTTGTAGAGCACCCTTTTTAAGATTTTATACAAAACTAACTTGCTATCTTTTTTACTTTCAGGGCCCGCGGTATACGGTGTCATTTTAAGGTCGGCTGGAGCGGAGCTAAGCGTTAGTCCAGTGACATGTTTTGCATCTGTGTTTAAGTCCTATGAAAGAAGCTGGAAGCCTGGTCTCATAAAGCATACTATGGTCGGTGGGTTGTTGGGCCTGATAACTATGTGCAGTATACCACAACCTATAACACATATAGATGCCAGGTAATTTTCCGCATCTTCTTGGAATTTTTTGCATTGGTTGATACCTATGCATTATATACGATGATGAAAAGGATCGCGCAATTATCTTTCGGTTCATGGAAAGGTAAACAAAGATACGAATTTACTTATACAAAATTTAATCTCGCTTTCTTTTAGATTTAGCTTCGCCGATGTTACTATCATTATTTCAAATTTGATATTCAATTAAATCTACTTTGTTTCAGGTGATATTCCCAATTTGAAGAAGGATTAGGATGGTATTATGATGCGCAAGTTAAAGATATTAGGTATGTCACTTATCATGATACAAGATTTTTGTTGAATGTTTCTGTTAACGAATGAATTATTTAATCAGGCGTGTCTCAGTTGCCATCAATGTACATACTACATACATTCATTCCTCGCTGAGACTAAAAGTATAGGTACCTTATTTCTTTGATTTGAATTAGATTTTTCTTTTCATTCTTGGTGCTTATTTTTTGTAGGGAATAGAGAGGCGGATAATGTTGTTATTGAATGAAAATTGGATGATGTCAGATACTACATACATTCATTCCTTGGTGCTTAACTTTGATTTGATGATGTTAGATGTTATATCAAAATTGGATGAAGCTTTATCGATTGATACTTGAACAACCATCCAACAACCGAAAAAGGGTCAGTTTCAATTCTTTATTAGCAACTTTTATTCTACTATTATGTTATTAAGGTTTCAGTTTAACTTAAAAAAAATTAATCACTCATTGTTGTAATATGTTATGTTTGTAGTGTGTCGAGTATTATATTAAAATGTCATCTTATGCAATTTTTGGGAGTTAAAATTGTTATTACCGCTTTAGTGTATTAGAAGTGATTCAACTATATTGGTGATTGTTCCTATATATGCAGTAAATACACTTCCACTTCATAAGCTTTGCTCTATATCTGATGGGCTTCAAAAATGAAAGCTCAAGANAAAAAAAAAAAAAAAAAAAAAAAAAAAAAAAAAAAAAAAAAAAAAAAAAAAAAAAAAAAAAAAAAAAAAAAAAAAAAAAAAAAAAAAAAAAAAATTAAAGAATATTACTTGTATTTTAAAGGTACCAATATCTAATTCCTTTTTTTACTTATCAAAAAGCTCTTAAAAAGAATATACTTCACATAAATTAAAAGGCAAAAAGAGATACGAAAGCAAAATACTTGGTATCAGCTTACAACTTACGAAGATGCTTATTTGTGGACCCAATCGATCCAGCATAATAATACTAAAAAATAATAACATTGTTAAATTTAAGGCAGTTGGCCCAATCCCATCTTTCACACACAAACATGGAAAAACAGAAACAAACTTCTTTCACAAGAAACAACTAAAATTAATCCATCTAATTAATTGGATCTCATCAAATCTGACCATCTGAGAGTACAAACCACGATTAATATTGTTATCGATGAGCAGTTACTAGTGTTTCGATAAACCTTAATCCATCAAACCTAGGCGCAAATTTCTCCGAGCAACAATTCTTTTCATCGCGTTTGCTCGGTTCTCCATGTTCCTATATAAACAAAAAAGAAAACCATATGAATCTTACGCCGTAAAATAATAAACTAATAATGTAATATTGCTACCGACAGGGACGGAAACACGACACAATTCAACAGCTGTATTTACGAAAAATCATACAAAATGAAAAATATAAACTTTTTAGACCATATGTATTTAGGAAAAATCAAATTTTTCTTTCCTATAAAAATTAACATTACGTCGCAAAATTTCGTGGGGTGTTCCGGTGCCTCGGGACCCACCCTGACTAGTGACTATATATACACTGACTAAAGGTTGTGGGTTCAAGTCTCGTCAAAACATGTCAGATAAGAGGCATAGGTTGTGAAAATTGGGTTAAAAAAAAATACAAATAAATCTAAAATATATTATTGATGATACCTGGTGAGATGTTTGGATGTTGATAGTCGAACCAGTGACGGCGGTTGTGGCGGAAACAGCAGCGATAGAGGCAGCAAAGAAAGATGATTTCTTCATGGGGACAGGATCTCCGACAAAACAGCGAAGATGAAGAGGAGGAGGAATAAAAGAAGGAAAGTGTTGGGAAATTGAACAAGTGCACCTGCTTCTATATATACACGCCGATATATATTATTATTTTACGCGGCAAATAAAAGTCCGTCATTTTTGTAGGTCCCGCTTTTTTATTTGTGAATACAACTTTTGTAGAGTAGTTGACCATATTTTTTATTGCTTTTATAAAAGTTGCAAAAGTTGACCTTTTGTTATTGCTTTCACAAAAGTTGTAATAGTGTTAGATTGTTTATCCGGCCACAAAACTTCAGGAAGATACACATTTGTGTCACGAAATTAGACACTTTCAATGTATATTACGAAAAACTGACGCAACGCGCAATAAATTCTGAAAAAACAGAACGAATGCGCGCAATACCTCACGCGCACACTCTTTTTTTCACCTATTTCGTTGTTGAGGTCAATTGTGAAGTTGTCACGTGACATTATGCACGCAAGCCATCATGCGCGCTTCATTCTTGCGCACACCATCCAACATTTTTTCGTTTAGGTTTCTTTGGTTTTTACACGTGTATGATAGCACACAAATCCAGCACCCTTGCGCTTTTTTATTTAACTGTGAATTGTAATATAGGTGCATATGTTAATAAACTATACTTTGAAGTAATTTTTTTTTTATACATAATAATAATATATAGGTAAACTTGAAAAGAAAAACTAAGAAATTATTAATTTCAACAAACATTTAACTATGATAACTTTTGTTTATTTTAAGTTTTATAGTATCATATACCTTGCGGCACGATTTAAAAAAAGCCAAAATGGTATTCAAATGCCAAAAATCACATGTGCTTAATAGACAACTTTAATTTGTAATTTAATACTGATTATTCGTTATTATCAATGGTTATATGAAATCTTTTATGCTTAGTTGCTTACTGGTTTGTTCTTTTGGACATAATGAATCCACAAATGACATGCTCAATATTGTTTGTTAATACTTCCTAGGTTGACTTTCAAAACCCGAAAGGCCGCTTTTATTTAGTTATGATTATCATTATTTAATCTTGACTTCTCTAATAGGCCAATAACACGATGGATGAATTGAA
Source organism: Artemisia annua (assembly GCA_014162995.1). Taxonomy (NCBI): domain Eukaryota; kingdom Viridiplantae; phylum Streptophyta; class Magnoliopsida; order Asterales; family Asteraceae; genus Artemisia; species Artemisia annua. The sequence continues at coordinate 76,670 of LBNU01036699.1, read as the reverse complement.
GTAATCAAATGAGACTTTGTAAAATAGAAATTAGGGTCTATAACGTGCGTGCATCTGTCAAAAAGTCGTAGTGTCAATTATTTATTTATGCACTTACGAACACATATGTAATGTTTTTTGTAGATGGTGTTTTTGACATTTAAACTTAATTTGTATCATACGTATACATTGTTTATTTTAAGATTACGTACCCCAACTTATCATCAAATTACAGCTTTCGGTCACTATCATATGTATACTTAGAGTTTAGAGCTTATACTTATTGGTTAATATACCTCAATTAGCATTTGATAAGATTAATAATGTCTTTTATGGTAGTCTTTTTATGGATTGAATCTTGCAGATATTTTTGATTCCATGATGTTATAGGACATGATCACATGAATGGAGCATTCAAGGTGGGAACTATAAGAACCAGATATATAAAGTGTGGCCCGAGTGGTCGTAGATAGCAAGTTGGCCAAGATAATTGTGGTATACGTGGATGGAGAAAAAAAATACCACGTTTCATTCTACATTTTCCACAAGTTTCAAATGGCCAAAAACAATAGACGTACGATAAAGGAAAGACATTAGTGCTGTTTATCCTCCAACTACTTTTGTTAGCTTACATTCTCAGCCACAGGTCACGAACAGTGGTCAGACAAATGCATAATATGAAAAAGATACGTTATCATTGTATTAAGAGTTGAAAAATAACCCGAAATGTGTTATGTGAATTGCCCACCAACCTAGAGGTTGTGGGTTAAGCCTCCCTGGAGGCATTTGTGAGATAGGTGATATACGTGTGAAAACAATTACCGTTTTTAAAGGAAAAAAAGAAATTGAAAAATATTTGAGAGATGGAATTAAAAAACGACTATTCAGAGTAAAATTTAATGTTATGTGCGAGAAGCCGAGAATTGTTTAGCATAAAATTTTTGAAAACTCATGTTTCAAGTTAAAAAGCCGAGATCATACATGCCGATTGTTTGTTTGAATTAAAAGTATAGTCACAACTCACAAGACGATACAAAGCGTTTCTGTTTTTATACCACATAACTTATGGACGTACGTTTTGTGGATGATGGCAAACAACTATACACTAGAAAATTACGAAAAAAGAAAAAGTATCGAATTTTCGGAATAATTAGTAAACTCAAACATAACTATTTACAGCTAAGGTGCACGGAGCACCGTGCGTCCAGGTCTGGCCAAATATAGCCTGTCATGAAAGTGCTAAACAAAGGTCCTGCCTAGTATAGCTTAGCGCATTGTCAGAATATTACTCGATATGGCCAAGTGATGTGGGCCACAAGCTCTATACAATGTAGCGTATATGATATTTAGAGGTGGATGCACTTGGTTTTTACAGGGATGTTATAAATCGACCTTTTAGCAAATAATATATAACACTGTTATAACATAAATATTTTCTGTAATAAAATTTTTATAACGTATCATCAAAAAATACCTCATTTAATAGAAAAAAAAAAAAAAAGAAAAAAAAAAAAGCCCGATAACGAGATGTGAAAGGGATCACATTATGATGGATAGCATGGAATGAGAGTGCAGTTTGGTATGCCAAAGTGGCGGCACTTTTTTTATTAAGAATTCCTAGTCCTCTCTCGATTTACCAGCGTCAATTCTAAACTTGTGCGCTAAAATTGCCCTATGACATCTCATATGCCAACTGCACTATGCTATCTTATGATAAACGAGGAGTTTTGTCTCCTTGCATTGCCGCAAAGCTTTAAATATACATTTTAAGTTAAGATAATATATTTGGTTTAGTACTGAACGCATTTGTGAATAAATCACATTAAATGGTTTCAAGATAGCATCTTATAGTTGATATTGTTTAGGTTTATAGCTTAATAAACTTATATGCATGTTTGTCTCATAATCGACTCAAAAGGAAACGTTTTAGCTGTTTTTAATATTTGGGGCAATTTGAAGTTAAATGGTAAAAATGGTCATAAAAGATAAGTGGAAAAATGCGTAGAGAATGGGACACGATTACACGAACCAGACCAAGCCAGCTGGTGTTAAGAGAAGCTTACCATTTGTGCCACCCTTTCACTTTTGCATACATTTGGCATTAATGGTGTGTTTGGTAAAGAGAATTGAAGGTGGAGAAATGGAATTGCCCTCATTTCCCGTGTTTGGTAGGAAGAGATATAAAATGGGCGGAGATATACAAATTCTCGAGAGTTACCTTCTTTGTATTTTGATTTCCATCCGTTTATGAATGGAAATAGATCTCTTAAAAATTTCTCTGTCATTCTTTTCTAAAAAAGTAATAATAACCAATTAAAAAGAGGTGGTATAAGTAAAGGAAGGCACGTGCTTCCCACATTCAACTTCATTCTTTAAAAAAATCTTAGAAACCCTAGCCCCCCAATATAATTCATCTCAGGCAACTTTTCCGTTCTATTTTCCGGCCGGTCGTCTTTCAAGCCTTTCAATCACTTAAAACTACATCTCGTCACCTTCCAATCTCTAGTCATTTGCGTTTATTCCATTATTTGGCTGGATTGAAGCTGCATCGTTTTTTGCACCAACCATAGATCCAAAGGTTTTGGGTGTTAATTTGTTGATTTTTAGGATTCATAATTCTTGTTCTTCGTTGATGCATATTAATGGGGCTGATTTAAAGCTATTTTATAAAAAGCAACAATTTACTTTGAAAAGAGTCAAGAGACCACACATATAGCAGATTTGTTCCTTCATTTTTTATTGTTTGTATTTTGATTATATAAACAATGGTAAACGGAATGTGTGGAAAATATGGAACTGCTTATGCGTTAAATATGTCATTCAAAAACAAACAAGGTTGGTCCTTTGACGCATTGGTAGGGTGTCCTCTGTTTATAATGGATCTTGATTGTTTTTCTTATGTAACTGTCAAAGATTATCACGTGTAATGGTAAATTATTTGTTATAAAATTGGTTCAACAAGGTTTTGATGCTTCAATTGATCCCGAGTTGATGGTTTTTTGTTTTTTTGATTTTTTATTTCTCGGTCCATTTCTCTTCGTTACCAAACAATGGATTTAATTTGTAATTCTCTACCAATTTCAATTCTCTACATTTATATTCTCTGCTTCATTTCCTTTCTCTGAATTTCTCTCTACCAAACGTGCCCTAAACTTATCTAACAGCTTGTTTGATTAGAAAGTTGGTAGCGAAAGACAAGTGTATTGCTATTCCTTTGACAACGTTTGTAAAATGTGTATTTTACAAATGACGTATTCAAAGCATATTACAACGCACGATGTGAAACTTGTTAACATGAGTTGTTAAAAAAGGTTTGGTTATCTATAACTCCCTTAAAATTATGGGTTTTGCTAACCACAACCTATAGGGTGATGGTTAAGCATCATAATTTGTGTGATAATTGCATTTAACAAACTTTATTTGTTTACAGCAATCTGTAAGAGCATCTTTAATGTTAACACTAAAAATTCACACTAAAATAGTGTAAAATGAGTATCTTTATAGCATATTCTTGCACTAAATAAAAGTTCCTCCAATGTATAACACTAAATTTTAGCACTAAACACTTTTAATTAGTCTAAACTCTAAAGTACAAGTCGACACAATAAATAAAAAAAATATATTTAAAATAACATATATTGATATTTGGCTCATTGTAAACGTATTGATCGGAAACTTACAACAATATAGTTTATATAAGTTATTATTTTTTTTATAGTTAAGCATCAATGCTTAACAAATATGTTGAGTTTAAATAAGATGAATAGTATTAGTGACAAATATAGTGTAGCACTATATTTATTGTTTTACTATTCACATCACTAAATTAGTGCTAAA
>LBNU01036699.1:61401-72661 GCA_014162995.1 Artemisia annua | reverse complement strand
CTCCAATGTATAACACTAAATTTTAGCACTAAACACTTTTAATTAGTCTAAACTCTAAAGTACAAGTCGACACAATAAATAAAAAAAATATATTTAAAATAACATATATTGATATTTGGCTCATTGTAAACGTATTGATCGGAAACTTACAACAATATAGTTTATATAAGTTATTATTTTTTTTATAGTTAAGCATCAATGCTTAACAAATATGTTGAGTTTAAATAAGATGAATAGTATTAGTGACAAATATAGTGTAGCACTATATTTATTGTTTTACTATTCACATCACTAAATTAGTGCTAAAGATAGTGCCAACATTGGAGAAGATTTATTAGTGCAAAAAGCATATTTAGTTTTTTTTTTTTGAACGGCGGCAATTTTATTAAAGAGAAAACTAGCGAGGCGCTAGAAATTACATAGGGGATTTAAGTCAATCAATCCAACTACTAGACAAACGACCTCTATGCTTAAGCCATGAAAAAGAATACAAACGAATATAATTGAAAATGTCACTTTTCCTCAAGGAATGAGAGTTAAAAATGACACTATTATGATACCGCCAAATGAACCATAAAGAAGCCGCAATGATAACGAGCAAGGACACTTTTTTTTTCTTCTTCTGTAGACACGGGCCACGAATCCATCCAATCGACCCAATGGGCGTTGGAATCGAAATGAGGGAAAACTTCTTCACACCACCCCCGAATAATCTTCCAAACCTCCTTAGCAAACTCACAACCGAAGAAAATATGATGATTAGATTCTACATTACCGCTGCATGAAGGGCAAGATATCTCCGAGATTTCAATGCCTCTAGAAGATAAATTTAGACGATGTGGAAGCCTATCAAGCCTTAAGCGCCACATGCGAATGTTAACTTTTCGGGGAAGAGACTTATCCCATGTCGTCTTAAAGTCCAAGGAGGGCAAGATATGGTCATCGATTCGACGATGCAAGTCTGCTATGGAGAAGACCCCATCGTGAGCAAGGGACCAAACACATTTATCCTTATCATCTCTCATTTTGGAGATGATAACATTGGAAAAGCACATTTAGTGCCAACATTTGAGATACTCTAAGGAGTTGGAACAAAAAACATGACTCGATTTAGTAATAATTTGAATTGATTAATGGATAAAAATTATTTTATGCCACATTAAAGGTTTTAAACTATCGGCTAAGGAGTGTGTATAACAACACATGTCATTAAAAGATGTTAACACATCAACACAACATTATACAGTACCAAGACAACATCGGATTTTTTTATACCTGCATTGAGCAAGTGCAACCTCTCGCTTAGATCAAAATCATTGGATATAGAAGATAACACTAAAACTTGAAGTAAAAAGAAAAAAGTCGAACAGTTGCAGCTTTGATCAAACAACGATAAACTAACCATAAAGCCAAATGGGATGTAATATTATCGATGTTATGGTGTCATGTCGCAAAAAACGCTATCAGACCCATTCTTCTAGGCATCATGATATCATATGGTTTCAAATTGATCTTCAGGTCCACTTGTGAGAGAAATTCAATTGTATTCCCTTATTTTGGTGCATGCCAAGGGACAAATCTCCATCATCCATCCTTTTTGATCTAATGGTATAGATTAATCTAAGATTTAATATGCTTACCCTTAATTCTCCCAACTATATAAAGCCTTTTTCTTTTTCTTTTTATTCCCCATTCGCTTCATTTTTTTTCACACAGTTACTGTGTGTTTTCCTTCCAACCTGCTCTCATCCCGTCCCCCCAAAAAGTAGTTATTCCAATCAACTATTACCGTTTGATCATCACCAGTTGGATCACCATCACCATCACCATTCCAATCACCATCACCATTCCGATCACCATCACTGTTCCGATCATCATCTCATCATCACCTCCCGATCATTATCATCCTTTTTATGTCTTCTTTAGATTTGAATGAACCGTTTGTTTCAGAAGCTGATTTGATTGATATTGTTGCGGTTGATAATGTTGTTGATCGGTTGTTAATTATGTGGATCAAGTTGTTTAACATTCCTTTTTATCAAGTTGCACACCAAGTGTTTGATTTGTAACACCCCCATTTTCACAGACCGCAGCGGATGTTAGGTTTGGGGTATTACTTCATGGTATAACAGTCACAGTAATAGAAAACGACTCGAAAAGAGACGTTTTCAGAAAATGAGTTATCATTCATTAAAATATCAGAGTTTTTACAGTAAAAGATATACTTTTACTAAATTAGAGGTCCCAAAGTCTATGTGAAATGAAGTGTTTGAATGATAATTGGTTTGAAAGTCCTCCAAGTCCAGTGCCACTCCATGCCATAAGATGTTCAGTTACCTAAGGTACATGCTTAAAGAGTCAACCCAAAGGTTGAGTGATATTCAAAGGTTTTAGTTAAAAATAGTGTGAATACGAGTTTAGTAGGTAGAAACCGTATTTAAACAGTTTGTGTCAGTATTGTATGATCAGTACAATACTGAAGAGAGAGGGTTATTGTACTAAGCTCATGAACCGCACGTTAACAGGTCCAGATCATGGGGTCTGCAGACCAAATCATGATGGGACAGAAAGGATAATTTGCCAAAGTTAATCCTTTAGAGAGGGTTCAAATATAGTACTTATTGGTACCCAAGACACAGGCAAACCAATGGGAGTTGTCAAACTCCAATAGATCTATCAACTATATTCGTGTTCACTTGGGTACCCCCACAAGTGATTATGGTTCATGAATTTAGTTATGTAATGGTGGCAGATAGTAACACTCGTGCAATAACCAAAGAAAAAGACTTGTATTTGGTTTAAGGAGAAAAGTAAGCATGTATCCCCCTCACAGGGTTTATAAAGCATTTAGAAAGAGTGAGGCTATAAACTCACCTGGGCTTAGGAAAATCTGATGGATGTAAAAAGTGACTCGGAGACTCACGTATCCAGGGGGTAGTGTTTAGGTGTGTGTGTGTGTGTATGTCAAGTCCTAGTTATCTCATTTAGTTTTTCAAGTAATTATCCCTAGGGTTTCTAATATTAGTTATAACATAACACCGTTCAGGCCATCATAATTCAGAAGTATATACTCCTCACATGAAGCTCCCTAGTATTGTATTATGTTATTAAACATAATACCGTTCGGGCCATCATAATTCAGAAGTATATAACCCTCACATGAAGCTCCCTAGTATTGTGTCATGTTATTAAGTACTAGATTTAAATATAACGTATCACCGTTCAGGCCATCATAATTCAGAGGTCATATTGTAGTAAACGTTTGAGGAGCCAGGGCACTTTAAATCGTAAACCCAGCAAACTCGTCAAAACGAATACTGAAATGAAACCCCTCACATGAAGCTCCCTAGTATTGTGATACATTATATAAAAAGGATAGTACTTTATTTATAAGTAAATACTTTATTTAAACCCTTAAGTTTTATAAGTTTACCTATTTTCCCTTAAGTTATAAACTTTTACGAAATTAGTCCTTAATGTTAATAACCATATATATATTTATCCCTAGACTCCTAAACTTCACATAATAGGTTCTTATAGTTATATCTTCCAAGAAATGGCAAAAAAAGCCCTTAGACCTAATAGTTTCAGAAAGTTACAATATATACCCCTATGCATGGAAAACTTTGCAAAACTAGTCCTAATTTCATGCAAACTATATTTTTATGAAACAAAAGGGTTTCTAAGCTTATGACTTATTAATATTATCTTAATTAAGTAACCCAGGCTAGCTTATAGCTTATGAGCAAAATAACACGAAAGTGCAAAATTAGGGTTTATAAATGAATACGGGCAAGTTTTAAGGATCAAGGCTTAGGTAAGGGTTCCTATGGGATCTAAGGCACCTAATAACTATCCTAGGACAGAAGTAAAGCATATTGAACTAGTTTAGAAGCTTACGTGACCTAAAGTGGGGCGTTAGGGGGTGTTAGGGGCGTTTAGGGTTTTCTCGACTAGTTTCTACTTCGACAAGGGTTCAAGGCTTAGTGTTCTCGACTCTTAGGCTTACTAGGGACCTTATACTACTGCTCGGACTTAGAATATTGAGGTGGAAAAGTGAAATGGGATGGTTTGGAATGAAAGGGTTTCGAGGAGTATTTATAGGGTACGTTTGGATTATTGGCCAAGTTTTGGGTGGTGAGGTGTCGTGAGGAGGGGGGAGGTGAGTCATGGAAGTAAGTAGTGACTAAGGGATGCTAGGGATGACTATGGTGGGCTAGGAGGGTAGCTAGGGGGCTTGTGGTGGTAATTTAGCCATGTAAGCTTACTCGGTGACAAGTAGGTGACAAAGCTACTTGTAAGCTACTATGGAGGTGCTAGGTTGGTTACTAGGGATGACAAGGACGTGCATAACCTGCCTTGTAGGTTGCTATAGGTGTTTGAGGTGCTTAAGGTGCTAGTTTAGTCTTAGTTTTAGGCTTAATATAGGTTTAGGTTTAAGTTTAGGATTAGGGTTTTAGATTAAGGATTAGTACCTAGATTAGGGTCCTAAGAGTGATTAGTGACTAGGATTAAGGTTTAGGGATCATGTACTAAGTGGTGGTAGCTTATACTAAAGAATCGGGAAGGTTTAGACCTAGTTTCGGGACCTAAATGACCTAATTAGGGTTCTGTGCCTAAAGGACTTGTTCCTAAGCTCTAAAGGATTGTACTAGGGTTTAGGGGTACTAAGATATCCTAAAGTTGCTAAGGTAACCTATAGATAAGCCTTGAACACTTTCAAACTAGTTTGGATAAGCAATTAGGGTTTTAGAAACAACCGTAAACACATAGGGCTCAATTAGGGTTTGTGATAGATATAGTGTACTAGAGTGATAGAATACTTAGTGAAATGATGTTTAGAATCTAGACTTGACATACTGGGGTATTTACATAATGTAAATATAGTGGTGTTGGGCATAGGTGGATACGTGAGCAGGTCTAGAGAGTCATGCATGCAATGAGTATGAAATAAAAGCAAAAATTTACCTGTGAAAATACCTTGTGGTGGAAATGATATTGATGAAATTTTATGTGTTATTACATGATGAAATGTGTGAGTGAAAAATATTTAATAATCTTGTTATCTGCTCCTGTAATTTTGCTTATTAATTAAGTTGTTAGCTGAATTTTTATTTTTAACTGCATTGGAATGCTATTTTTATGTATGATTGTTGTTTTTGAATTTTCTCTCTATCGTATGTGTAGTATCACCAGTGATATCTGAAGTTGGTGATATTATAATTTTGTTGTTTTATGTGCTTCTCAAGATACAACCATTGGATGTAGTAGAAGCTCTCATGTATTGGCCAATGCTTATAAAGGTGGGCATGGAAGTTTGAATTATGAAAACAAATTAGCTAACTGGAGTTCAGGGCGTTCAGCTCCTGTCTGGCTTGAAACTGGAGATGCAGTCGGCAATGTTTTTCTTATGAAACTTAGTGCTTGTTAAGATAGGTTCTATTAATGTCTGCGGGGTATGAATGCTTTAACTTTGTCGAGATCACAACAAATATGTATTATGAGATGCGTGGTGAAGCTCGTGATCATGCACGTTTACGCAATTTATACTTTTTAACATTGGACTAAATTTTCTCTCAGATTGATGCTGCAAAACCTGTTGGAAAAGTTTTAGAACCATTCAAGGCCCCTTTCACCTTATTGGACAAGGTAAAACAATTTATGATATCTTTAGTGCCTAGTAAAATGCTTTTGGTTGATATGCTTGTGGAGGTCGTTGCCTAGGTGTTATCTATCTTTACATNTGCACGTTTACGCAATTTATACTTTTTAACATTGGACTAAATTTTCTCTCAGATTGATGCTGCAAAACCTGTTGGAAAAGTTTTAGAACCATTCAAGGCCCCTTTCACCTTATTGGACAAGGTAAAACAATTTATGATATCTTTAGTGCCTAGTAAAATGCTTTTGGTTGATATGCTTGTGGAGGTCGTTGCCTAGGTGTTATCTATCTTTACATCTTCGGTCTCGTCTTGAATGGAAAAACATGATTGTTATAGTATGCACATATCTTTGTGAGTTCAGTTCCCAAGAGGACATTTAGTGTATAGTTGGGTAAGATTTTAATGCTCTTGTCGTAATGTGGTAGTTATTACACAATGGTTGACCTCAGTCTTGGTTTTTGAGGCTGAAATTAAGAGGGAATCAGGAGGGTATAAAAGAGTTACAAATAAACAAAATGCTTGCTTTGAACTGTAGTTTTGTAGTATCACTTGTGATATTTATAGTATCACTTGTGATATTTGTAGCATCACTTGTGATATTTTGCTTTTTTATATGTTTTGATGTTTACTGGTTAAACTTTATTATATGTGATGTATAGTATCTGTAAGATACTAAAAATAAAAGCATATATGGTTCTTGTGATTATGGTTCAAATTAAAGAGAGAAAGAATTAAGGAAGAGAGGAAGAAGTTTAGAGAGAGAGAGAGAGAGAGAGTTGGGAGCCTTTAGAGAGAGAAACACATAAAACTAGAGATTAACTATGTGAAAGGTCCAACCCTTCCCTTGTGTGGGAAGGGCTATTTATAGTACATGATGGATGAATGCCTCTACTAGGCTGTGGAGCGGGTTGACAGAGGGTAAAAGACCCGACCCGACACCACGAATATTAACTAAACTAAACTACGTATTAACTACTATATAAAATACTACAAGCTATACAATGCTTTAACATACTTGGGGTGACCGAATCTTCTATAGGAAAAAACGTATTCCTAACAATCTCCCCCTAAGGGAGGTCACCCCAGAAATTAAATCTTGAATTCTAGCATTGTGATCTTTGTAGATAACTTTGTAGCTCGCAGTTGTTGATTCTTCAGTGAAATGAACTTTGTGCTTTCAGCAGTGGACTCAAGATGACTTGCTTGATGTGTAGGATGATATTTGGCATTGCTTCGTGTTCCTCATCCAAATAAGTAGCTTCAAGTCATCTTTGAGTAGAAGTGTCTCTATGTGAAGTTGCGACTATCTTTGTGTTGTCATGCTCACACTTTTCTGGATCATGATCTTCTGCATCAGAGTTGTGGAAGCATAGTAGAAGCCCATTCCATGATCATGATTTCTTTGAATTTGATGTTGAAGTGTGAGCATGAGGTGATGAATCGACATCTTTTCAGCAATCAGCAACATCCGCCAAGATTTCCTGCATAAGACAGTTAGCAATAATACGTCCGGCACTTACAGGTTTGGACTTAGAGATTGTTAACAGCATAGTGTGAAAACTTTCTCTAAACCTTACCAAGGCCGTTCCTAAATCGGATACCCTCGAAAGGGCTTACAAGACCTACTGAAGTAGATCAACGATTAGGTGAGTCGCTGGAGATCACTCCACGACTGTAGACCATTTTGAAACCGCCGTGATCACTAAGCGTAACCCACAAGGGATTAGCGAAGTGACCTACGTTCAGGGCTGTTTGATGTTGACCCTGGCAGGAATTTCCACTCAATCACTGGAAATTACATACGTATATTCCCTCATAAGTGTTCTTGGCAGATTGCTAAGATCTGCGTAGGACTCATAAAGTTACCATTGGTGTCCTTAATGTTGACCAACCAAGGTAGAAGTAGCACGTGTTCCTATGAGATCTTTTGATGCATCTCGTGGCTCTAGACTCGATAAGTGCATTATTTGGTCGTCGGAGACTGGAGCGGTGTCTCCTGTTTCAATATCAACATAGCTCGTAATGAGCGGTCGATAGATTATGCAGGGTTCCCCGTGAGAATGAAACAAGCTCTTTTGAGAGAACTTGAGTGGTTAGAAGGTTTAGTGCAGTGCGTCACTGGGTCCATGACGTCTTGTCTTCAATACCGATGTTACCTTAGTAACAATCAGTAGCATATGAATTGAACCCGGTTTCTGCCCTAAGGTTGAATAATGGGAGGGCTATTTCTTTTCACCCTTTCTCATTTCATTTCTTTTTAATTCTTCAACCCCTTCTTTCTCCTTTCTCATTTATCTCCTTTTTTCATAATCATACCTAAGGACTTTCTAATACTATCTATTCGGTATTGTCCTTGGGTAGATCCCTCCGGTTCTGGCGGATCATAGGACGGTTTTCCTAACCTTAGCCACCTTATAACTTCATGACTATCCTATGTTGCCATCGACCAAATCATTGAAAACTCTCTCAAAGTGTTCATGATTAAGAAACACATTTTTGCTAACACTTTGAGAGTTTTATGATTTTCAAATGCTCCCCCTTAACATGTGCTCATAGGTTTTTGATAGAAATTTGCACATGTCGGGGTGAGTTGCACTTTTTGAATTGATCCACTCTTAATAGACATATACCCTAGGGACACGTTTACGTTGCTTAGTTAAAGGGATCCATTATCAGCTTTTAGGTGATAACTAGCCCTAATAACTAACTTGAAGTTGTTAACATTCCTTAAAAAGGAAGTTAGACCCGTCAAAGTACACATCTAATAAGAGTTTCTCGAAACGGTACTTTCTACTTGGATAAATCCTTTCGAATTCTAACGTTTGTGTTTCGTCAATTCATGAGTCAAATCTGAGCCACGCTCAATTGAGATGCCAAAATTTTATTCATCACAAACCATTTTGCTCCCCCTCAATATGTGCATTGATTCAAGTTTAAAATTTAAAAAACCTTAACAATTTTAGCACATGCGGGAGAGCGTACATTATAATCCAAAAAAAACATCACATTATAAATCAGATTTCATATTTAAATCACATTCTCTCCCCCGATCAAAAAATTTCAAATCTTTTGAGATTTTGTGATCCCAATTGATTTAAATGATTTTAGAAAAAATGGGAGAAAATTTGATAAGATTTTAACATGTACTGATTTTTGAGACACCTTTTACTGCTGCTGGTGCACAAAGCTTTTAAAGGTGCAGAAATTTTAAGCAAATACGCTCCCCCTCAATTAATGACCCGTTTTCTATTTTAAGGAATTGGAGTCATTACATTGAGCAGCAGGGTATTTGTGAAAATTTAAGTCCAATAGCCACCTTGTAAACCACAAAAACTCTCTTGAAGAATCATAAGAGAGAGATTTTGGGATGAAAGAAGACTTCTCTTCTTTTACTAGAAGTGATGCACTGAAGCGTACATCATTTCGAGGAAACACGGATATAAAGTAATCCGTGCCCGGGTGAACTTCACCCAGTGGGAGGAACAGCCGTCTTTTTGGCGACATGCTTTCCCCATTTTGAAAAGCGGGTTGCTATCTGAAGTAATAGCAAGCCATAAGTTTAAAACCGGGTTACAGTCTAAAATAACTGCAAGCCATAATTTTGCGAGCGGGTTACAGTCTGAAATAACTGCAAGCCATATTAGGCATGTTTTGAAAAACATTTTGAACTTCTGTTCGAACTTCATTTAAAGATCCGTGTCATTATAGAATGACATTTCTAGGTCCGTAAATGTTATCGATGCCAGAAGACATGCCTTGAAAAACTATTTTTGGTATTTTTTTTCTGATTTTTTTATGATTTTTGAAGATTTTATATTTTTCTATTTACAATTTTTGAAAAGAAAAATATGTACAAAATGGAGTGTACGCTTGGTTTTAAAGAATGGTTTAGCGATGCACTTTCCTGACATTGAATTCCAACGAGGACTGAAAACCGGTGTTTCATTTTGAAATAACACTCGTGGAATCCATGGAGATTTAAAACTCTTTTTCCATTGAAAAGTTGATTGAGAAACCCGGTGTTTCTCTCGGAGTTTTAAAATCTGAAGAAGAAGATTTCTTTTTAAAGTTGAACCACATGGGTTCTTTTTGAAGATTTGTTTTTGTGATAAGTGGAAATCTTCCGGCATTTGAGATTACGAAAGCAAAGTCATTCTTATAATGCGTCGAAAGCATTTTAGATTTTGAAAATTTGAAAGAATTTGAACGACTTCGCTTTGGTCTCCACAATTGCTTTACCGGTGTAAAACGACTGTGTAGAGTTTGAGAAACATGTTTCACATCATTTAAATCCAGTTTCAAGTATGGCCTTTTGACACATTTAATCCTCTTCAAAGTATGTTTCATAATAACCATTTTGATAATAGTTGAAATTTTGACGAAACATATTTTGACATTAAATGACATGTACATGCTTACAGCAAAAAAATGCATCAGGTAGAAACACGCATACATATGAATCAACACCTCATTCTAAATCAACCAAAGTGCACAGAGTTCACAAATAAACACACAAGATCACAGATTAATTCATTCTTTCACTCGAAATTTTCCTACTCTTATCATGGTTTAGGCTTATGAATTTGTGACTTTACATGCATGCTAGAATCATGATGCATGAATATTCTACAAGCAAGCACCTAGTAGTAGCAGCAAAGACATTGATCTCTTAGACCCTAAGTCACTTGAATTCAAACCTATGTTGTTTCTGATCGTGCAAACACCCAATCAAGAATTCTTTAGTGTTCTCTAAGGCTATATGAACTAATTAATTAGACTAAAACACATCAAAGGGAAATGCTTCAATCGATAGTTACATAATCCCTAGTATCTGATTATGCCCTTTTGATTGGTGTTATCATTTGAAACATTTTATGGAATGATTAGTCAACAACCATGAAGAAACCCATAATCATGAAAATAATCGAGGATCAAAAATTATTAGTCTGTATTGTTGAGGTTTTTCATGAAGAATTATGATAAGGTGTGCCAACTTCATGATGTTGTGAAAATTTTTATCCCCTTCAAAACATGTTCCATTTTGACGGTGCAGAGCAATATTTGTTTTAATGGAGGAACATAGTTTCGAAGATAAGAAGTTTGCACACGGAGAAAGAAGATTCTTTTTGTATTTTTGAAAAATTTGTTATATGTTTTTCTTTATTTTCGTTTTGAAAAATATATTTAAAAAAAATAAAATTAAAGTTTAAGATATGTGCAAGATATATTATTCAATTTAAGAAGATGATGACGTGAATACCAAAGTGAGAATATCGTTCAGCACGTTGTAGAAGTCTGTAGTCACCATCTCTTAAACTTTCACCACCAAAGCTTTCGAGGCTCACGAATAACCCAGAGAATTCGATCTCTCGGTTTAAGTCACAAGAGTTGTAAAACCCGTTTAAGATGCACATAATGGCAAACCACAAGTCAGAAGGTTATTCGGTGAGCCTCGGAAAGCTTGGTTGGTGAAAAGTTTAATTGATTGATGGGACTACGAGACTTCTACAACGTGCTGACGATATTTTCTCACTGTTAGGTATTCACCGTCGATCATCTTCTTAAATTGCAATAATATATCTTGCACATAATCTTAA